>JADDOH010024921.1:0-105322 GCA_016648135.1 Agrypnia vestita | reverse complement strand
AAGTGATGCCTGGAATTGGCAAAAGGGGAATGAAAGTAGACTGAATGTGGTAGAAATGCAGTCACTAAGACGCTTATGCGAAAAATCTTTTATCGATAGAGTGAGGAATGAACAAATTTGATGTGAATGCAATGCTGTGGCTGAAGTGTGATAGATAGAATAAAGAAAGGAGTGCTGAGATGGTTTGGTCACGTGGAACGTATGAACGAGGAAAGGATGGTTAAGAAAATATATGAGGCGAATGTTGAAGGCAACAGGAATAGAGGGCGTCCGCGAAAGACCTGGCACGATCAGGTACTACAAGTATTTGAGGATGGCCCTGTTAAAAGCCGCAACAATCGTAGAACGTGTATGAGAAGATGTATGAATGTGGCCGAAGCAAAAGTGGTGTGCCAGGATAGAAGAGTGTGGCGTTCAATCCTCTCTGCCTACCCCTTCAGGGAAACGGCGTGATGGTTAGTTAGTTAGTTAGTTAGTCTTAACCCGAGTAACGCTGGGTACGAACAGCTAGTATTTTATATTTTTCACAAAATTTAATGATGATCATAAATAATCTATACAACGTCCGAAGCTATCAGTATAGAGTAATATTGAGTTACATTAAAACCATTTTGGATATTCAAAACATTTTTTTCTCATTTAACAGCGGTAACATTGACATTACGACCACTTACGCTATTTTACATCACGGTACGGTGAGGGTTAAGACCCCAGCGTCAGGTAACCAATTGTGATTTTTCTCAGGCGGCCCTAACTTCATTTTCTACTCGTTCATTCAAATCACATGTCATTTCTTTCTCACCTTCAATTCAAATTCGTTTTTTATCATTTCTTTTATTCCGCGTCGTTGTTTTCGCTCTTATCTCCTTTGAAGTGAAAGATAAAAGCGAAGAATTCCCCAAAAATACAAGTGGTATAAATTATTCAGGAAGAAAGATTATCCGATTTAAAAACTCCACCAGCCGGGTTAACGCGCAGCATCCATCTTATCTTGTCAGTTAGATTAAGTAGAAATTTAATGTCTACGTAAAGAATTTGCGTAACCACGCCGCGACTGTCTCCTTAATATTCTTTTGATATAATACGTTTTGAAATGAAGCTCGCCTACTTGCGACGTCTACAGAAATGAAATTCTCACGCGAGATGTAAATACGTCACGGAAGTTTGTATGAAGCGCCCACCCCGGGGTGAAGTGACTGAAAAGTGTGACGTATAATCGTGTCCAGTGCAAATGAAGTAATTTTGAAAAATCTTATCAATTCTTTTTAAAAAAAAATACATCTATATTATAATTACTCCAAGCAATGTCGTACGTTTCTGCATTTGGATTTCTATTTGTATACAATAATTTTGCCGTGGTGCCCATTGGGTCGTGTGGCGCAGCGGATAACGCGTCTGACTACGGATCAGAGGATTCCAGTTTCGAATCCTGGCAGAATCGAATTTCTTTTTACGGTCGAGAATATTTTATTCGTTGAAATTTTAATTACATTTTTGGCTTTTTTTATAATGTTGTATAAAAGTAATCAACACTGCGAGAAGAGAAGAGAGTAGGTACCTACCTATCGGACTGTGGTTTATTCCGCTCTGGCTTATTAATCGGTTAGAAATACTGAATAAATACTTTGTCTTAATTATATCTAAACTAGCCGTAATTAAAAGTGAAATTTGCCAGATACAAATGGCCGCGAAGCGGCTGACGTAGGCATAGGTAAACAATTGTGTTTGCTGCACAGCAAACACAATAGCTAGACACACACAATAGCTAAACACAGCAAACATAATAGATTGCTTTCCTGCTAGTTTTTAGTTAAATGTACCCGTTATGATCATAAAATAATATTCAATTCAATTTATTTAATGTTTAGAAATTATCGTGAAAAACTTTGTGGAAGTTCATTGTAATATATTTTTTAAGAAATAAAAATACAACGTTGTTTACTTCTCACTATAACACTTTAATTAAAAAGTTTTAATTAGAACGTTTTCGACGCTTACTGCGTCATTTTCAGTAATAAACTACCAAATTAAGACTAATGACTATCTGTCTACTGGTGATTTTTTAATAATATATGCATTATTTGTTTAATAATATATATATACATTGCAAACTAAGTGTTCAAGGCATACATGTAACGAAAGCTTATATATCTAAATAACAATATTTAATTAATTAAAAATAACATAAAATCTGGTCAAAGGTAAACGAGATTCCTGCTATATATATATATATATATATATATATATATATATAATATATACTATATACAATGCGATATGTTTCAGCATAGCGGTAGCTCTTCCAACAGGCAAACCATCGGCAGGTTGGTCCTGTATATTGGAATGTGAAACAATCATGCTGATGATGTCTTAGGTAATTATCGGGAACATACAAACCAATTCTCCGCATAATTTCAGGATTATCGATCATACCGCGCAACAATCGATAAATGTAATCAAATACACATCCCTTCTAGTCTCTAAACTAGTGTAGCCAAGCATACCCTGTAGAAACTCGGTTGGATAGAGCCAAGGATAATGCCCGTACTCTCTCATGTAGATATCTCAGAAACTTATGTTGGCCTTTCTCCATCATAAAAGAGTATTTGCTTTCATGTGGCCCCCAAATCATGCCACTCTCGAGTCTACTTCGCACCAAGGAGTTGAAAAGAGTTCTTAGAACACTGGTATTCTCGAAAACTAATCTTAATCTTTTATCTACCTGGTTATATTATCTACTTTTTTTTCTTTTTAAATCAATCTATTATTTTATTATTCTTTTTATATTCTAACTCATTTTCTTGTATTGTATTATTGTTAATGAAACTAGAATAATATAAGTATTAAATTGAGAAATATAACTACCGCAGAACAGGTTTTAACTAGTCGTGCGTTGTAAGATAATATTTAAACAAATAAATAAATAAATTGACCGAAAATACCAAATAGTGAATGTATACAGAATCAAATTAGGATGTAAAGTTAAGGAATTAAATGAAACTTTAGCGACAGTAAATGTTAATAAGTACTTCATTTATATTCGTCTACGGTTATAATGAGTTCTAAAATAATTTCCGTAAAACATTTTTCCAACAAATCCCAATAAAATTCTTGAAGTATAAAATATGAACTTGTATTTATACTAAACTAATTAAATTGACCCCTTTCAAAGCCTCAAAATGCCGTCCGTAATTGAAAAATGGCGATGAACATTTTCAATTCCCCATATTAATCCTTTCAAAATACGCCTCGGAAATTTATACTCCCATTTTTTACATTTATATAACTCTAATCTTATCGATGCTGCTTTTTTTGTTGTCGTTTGAAATTAAGTTAAAAAAGTAACCCATAAAACCAAGTTTTTATCATATTCCCTTTCTTTGTAAAACATAACAACAATTAAAGACGAATTAAAACATATAACATAACACTAAACTTACAGTAATTTAATATATTTCTCAAATGTCAGATGTTTTGAGCTTTGATAAGACACTTCATGCTTTGAAGATTAAATTCTTAAAACATTTGTCCGTCAATTTAGATTTTCGACATTCGTAGTGAAGTACCTGCTATGTATGACAACGGAGTAATTCAAATTTAGAAAATATTCCGCGACGTTGCTAATCAAACTTTTCTAATGAATCCAATTTGAAAAAACAAATAAAATTTCTAAAAATCCGAAATTATACTATAAGTTTTATTTTTTTAACGAAAATTTGATAGATCTTTTTGATCGTCGCCACGAGTCTACTTGCCAAGTTTCAGCTCGATTGGATCACGGGAAAAGGGTCAAAAATCGATCCAAAGTTTTTTTACGGCAAGCCGGCAAGCAAGCAGACGCCACGAGTTAATATAAAGGGAGTAAAAAATAGCTGGAAATAAATATTTATCAGTTTAGTTGCCAAAGACAATAAAATTGTAGATTTTCTACTTCATGGGCAATTTCGCCCTATGTTAAGTTTTTTGTTCATGAATACCTATTGATGTACGTATGAATTTATCACCTGAGAGGATTTATGTCACCTGTCTGCTTAACACTTCGCGTCATCATCGTTAAATAGTATTAGAGCTGGGATGAAATTCTCGCACTCAAAATCTTCCGAAACCTGCCCAGATAAACACACACGAAAATACTTTTATATATTATAAATGTCTCGTATAGACTAAGTCATTTTTTTATGTAGGAATTTCTTTATTTTTCTTTATTTATTTGTTTCTTTATTTATTTTTACAGGATTTTTACAAACAAATAGAAAAAATGGACATTTATATTGTGGATAGTTTAAAGAAGAAAAAAATAACACATAAAAATAATAATGACATTAAGTAGAAATCAAATACTGAAAATACAAATATATAAAGATAAATATAATGTAGAATGAAAAGCAGTAGCATAAGCTTAAAAAGTCATAATATACTAAAAATGTTACATAACAGTTAGTTATCTCACTCAACCAACAATAAAAAAAATACAAATCAATTATTTATGTCCAATTTGACAAGTACTAGTAATATTTCAATACACCTTTTAAAACATGTTTAAATATTATAAAGTTGTTGGCAAAGACGTCAAGTTGCTTGTTTCTGTTTGCTAGTCTCGGAAGCCTTTGCAGTGGGGAATTAAAGACGTTGATTGAACGTTACGTTGAAAGAAAGTTGATAGCTGCAGTTTACACGACAAAACCATGACTTCTAGTTACGCGAGACGGAACAAGCAAGCAGATACGTTCTTATAGTTGAGGACAGTCGGTAGTACCTACTGTTTAATAATTTGTGTAAAAGAATTAATTTGTAGAAATGAATCTATCATGGTTGAAATTGTTGTTGTGAAGAATCTATCATGGGCAGAACGTTAAATTGTGTAAAGTGATCACTTAAGCCAGCCGTACGATAGGTCGTAATCCCTACGAACATCAAAAAGACTTTTTTTCATATTATTTATTTTTTAAATTCGAAAAAAATTGTACTTAAAGGGAATTGTAGTGATGTTTTAATTTTTTGAACACTGACGTGATTAATTATAAAAAACTCCATTATTTAAAAAAAAAAAAAAAGTAATCCATAAAAAGGAGTTTTTATTATACTTCCTTTCTCATTAACTAGTTGAAACAGATTTCGCGCCTACTCCACGCGTGGGGCTCAAGTCGGGCGACGCTACGAAAGGGAGTAATAAAGAATTTCAAAAAATCCAAAATTATACTATAGTTATTAATTTTTTAAACGAAAATTTGTTAGATAATTTTAATCGTCGCCACGTCTGCCTGCAAAGTTTCAGCTCGACAAGCAGACAAGCAGACGCTACGAGTTAAAAGAATGGGAGTAAAAATCAACATTTGATTTTTTCTGAGTTCATTTTAGGACGATTGTTTCGGCTGATTAAGCCACTATCTAATGATAAACATAGATCTTATCTATGTTATATTATTTGGTTTACCTACATTTGGGAAATACTTTAATAATCATACAAAGAAAACAGTTATTAGTTTTACAAATGTATCAAACAATTGGGTTCTTAACTTCTAAAATATCGAAATAAATGGATAATGCAAACAATAACATGAATCATACAAACAAACAATAATATAAGAATAGATTTTAGGTAGTTAAAGACATTCCCGAAATTGATGATTCTAGGAATATCTTTTAACTAATTCAACTCAAAAAAAATCGTGTGTTGATTTTTAAATTTTTATATTGAATTGGACACTCATAATATTACGATGCTTTTTGTATAAATACTGGTTTCCTTAATATACCGAAACCAAACCTTACAGAAACGTAAGTTTTTTTACTAAGAAGTGAAAATATCTTATACAATGTTGGATGAATAGATTACGTAGATTAAACGTATTCTTAGAATACAAGTGTCCCCTAAGACTTGACGGAAGGTATTATAATAAAGGTAGATCTAATTCGTGTAGACATACAGTCAAAGGTTGACATTAAATTAAGTCACAGGCTTTCACGGAAAACCTTTCTAGTTGTAATAGTTTCTCCAAAATGGTAATCTCAAGAGCTTGCGCCAACTTATAAAGATTAGATGAACAATTATAAATATATATAATAACGACAATCGTACATACGTAGTTTTATCAAAAAGATTCTTGAATTTTTATTTATTTAAAAAAAATACTGTCAAAAAGCATTTGACTTTTTTTAAACACCACAAAAACCACTGTAAGCGAATTAATTAGACTTCTATTCTATAAGAATGTTCTTAGGTTTTCCCGGAAACTCAGAATCGTCAGGTTTGTGTTTTCTGGGGTATTGTGCCGTGTTATTACGACCTTTCCGGCCGACGTTTCGGATCCCATTGCAGGCTGATGTGTGTCAACACATTCACCCTGATGATGGACCATGCAATGGGATCCAAAAAGTCGTAATAATACGGCATAATACCCCAGAAAACACAAACCTGAAGATTCTATTCTTAATTCGCATTAATTTAATTCGCTTGAATTTGCTTTCTCGAGAATATTTCACTTGACTCTTGTGAAAATTCCGCACGTAAGTACCACATTTGCCCCATTTGTCTGTGGTAAAGCCCGCTGTCCCTTTCGATTTCTGTGGCTTCGCTTCTGTCAAAATATCAACATATTTCGTCCGATGCCGCTGCCATTTATTTAAACAAGTTCTTTTCTGGAGTCTTCCTAACTAGAAATAAATCGGGAAACAGCTAGAATTTGATAGCCTAAGCCATACGTATATACTAGTTATTTCCGAATTATTCGAGACCAATTGTGCGGCCGCGCAATTACTCGATTATGTGTATGTAGTTCCTCTCAATTTAGGGTCTCATGAAATTAATTATTTATTCATCAATATCGATATGGTTTCCTCCGAGGTTGTTCCCATCGGATACAGCACACGTGTGTCAACGTTCTAATCGTTCTAACCCTCAAAGGGCTTCTGCGACGATTGTCAGCTCGTTCAGCGATTCTACCTTTATCTCCTCTATGGTTGTTTAATTTTATTCTTTCATGGTTTTCTTCACCTTGGAGAACAAGAAACGTCACTGAGGATTAAATCCAACGAACTACTGTGTTATTTTTTTTAAATAAAAACCCATGAAAAAGAAGTGAAGTGCGAGCTGGTGCAATATTCGCGAGTGGTTCTTCCACAATTCTGGTCGATTTTTTAAAATTGATCATCACAAATGGCGTAAAAGTTTCAGCCATTTTGGTGTACTTATGATCGATGGTAAAAATTAGTGGACTTTAAAATGGTAATCAAAAAAAATAATAAGGAAAACTTTAATATTCGATTAAACATGAAATAATTTTAATCAATATGTTTATTTATATTTCAAATAAAAAATAAAATTTATTGTTACTATATTTTACAACAATATTTAAATTAATAATGAAATATATGACAAATAGGTTTATTTTTTTATAATATAGGAACAATTATATAATATATGATCACAATTATATAATATAGGATCCACCCGGGTAGAAACATCCGCCTCGTTCTACCACCCTACGTAGCCACCCAAACCACCCACCTCTACTCCACCTGATAGGCCTATGTTTTCCTCTGTGATACCCTAATAAGCCTTTTACTGCGCCCTTACGTCTTAAGCGAAACCATAAATTTTAAAATGTATATAAGATTACTAAACTTGAAAATATATATAGGATCGAGTGAGTAAATTGTGAGGAATAAAAGTAAAGGCAACAATATCAAAAATTATATTTATTCAGTTATATAAATTTATAGGAAACATGATTTTGGAAGGGATAGATTCATAGAATCTAGAATTCAGTACATTTTTAATTAGTAACCCTCGGTGACTGCATCCGAAACATTTTTTTTATTTTTTTGGATATTGCTGCTTTTGCTTTTATACCCCACAATTATTATATTAAACGTATAAATTTTCCATGCACGTGTAGAAGAACTAACTAAGAAGAAAGGAAGAAATTTTATTTTATTCAATTTCTATTTGGCGTTTTTTGAACAAGGTTTACTTAAGTATACTTACGCATTTTTTAAGAATTGTCATGTGTAATAATAAATAATAAAACGCTTATGTATACTAGAACGAGTGTGAATTTTATTTGTATCTAATGTTTTTATTAAAGTTTTAAGCTAAGTAGATACCGTGTTTTTCCAAATTTTTCATGAAAGTTTTTTACTGACCTGAAAGGACAAGTATTCATTTTCGAGCGTATGAGTGTTATAAAAAAAATACGTAGTTACCATTGGTGTGCAGTGAGAATAAGAAGCGTGACTTTTATTTTAAAATGTATATTTTGAAAAAAATCGAAATTAAATATTTATGTCGCAGTATATTATGAAATATTAAAATATGAATAATATGTTAATTATTAGGAATGTTGCGAGATATAACTCTTATTAAGATGTCTTTTCAAAATATATGCATAGTAAAAAATTATGCTTCTTGTTCACACTGCACGCGCCTGGTAGTTACCATGGTAATAAGTATGTCATATTCGTTTGGTCGTATTTTCATGACTTGTTTTTCTGCGAATATTCTATTGCGAAATTATTTCCACACCATAAAGTGAGCCAAAAACGGGGCTTGATGAAGCCCAGGCCAGGGTCCGCTTCGTCCAATCTACCGCCCAGGAAATCCCGCGTTTAGTGCATCACGCACGTTGTATGGTGGATGTTGCGGTGTTCCTCCCTTTGGAACAGAGGGAAAAACCTCGTTTTCTAAATGGAACTAATTTCCGTCATTATGTGACGGAAATAAGTTCCATTTAGAAAAAAAAATTGTTTCCTCTATATGAACCTAATTATAATATTATATTTTACTACTCAAGTTTCGAGAGAATCAGAATATTTTATTAATTTGTGAAGTATAAGACTGACTACATTCAAATATATAAAAAAATACATGGGTTATCTTGAAATACAAATAAATATATGCAAATAATTAATTGAAGTAAAATATAAAATTATAATTAAACTAACATAGAGTGATGTTCAAACAATTTAATTCATCATCATCATCTTTTTCCCCTTGTCCTAGTAGGGTCGGGGGCCCAAAGACTCGACAAGGTGCTTCCGTGATCCCCTATCTTGCGCTGCTTCTGCTCAAGTCAACCAGTCAACAAGCTCAGACCCATTCTGTTTTCAAATACATTTTTTTGTTGTCTCTCCCAGCTTATTCTGGGTCGACCCACCGGCCGTCTTCCCTACGGGGTTGCCAAGAAGATTCTTCTTGGCAACCCCGATTTAATTATCATCATGAAATACATACGTTAAATTATTATATCACAAAGGAAAAAATAACATGATTAAATTATACTGCAAAAATTAAACTCCAAAAAAATTTCACGTATTCATAATTTCTTGTATTTTTTTGTATACATTTTTTAGCGATATGGTAATTATCGTAAAAATTAAAACATAAAATGTTACTTTTTGTAATGTAATTAATCCTTTAGTAATTTTTTGTAATCTTGTGTAATTTCAATAGGATGGATACGTTATTATTTTTTAGAAAAATTTTAAAAAAATTTCATGTAAAACCCCAAAATTCATTGACACAGACTTTTTAAAATTATTTAATTTCAACAGCGATTCAAATAAAAATAAAAATTTAATATTGTAAATTGCGAACACCGTCGTAAAAAAGGTGAATCCAAAATAATTCCAATTCATATAAAACGCGTTGACGATTCAGACAAGCCCGATGGCAATAAGGGATGAATAGATTTCCAAGTCACTCAGTACGAGAGGGTCGCACTAAAGGTTTACTACTCCACCCCTTGCAGATACAGATTTGTCCGTGCACCTTTTTATTCGCCACCTGCACTGGCCTCGGAGGGCGGCGCGAACCTCGAAACCGCGCAAAACGAATGCCACTATAAATCAATATATATATATATATATATATTATATATATATATATATATAAAGAAATCCGTGTTTCCCTATCCGCCTAGTTTTCCCCACAACCAGCCACAACCACCCACCGGAGGTTACGGTGGTGGATAGCCCTTGGTGTCACATTGAAATTATGCGAGTTTGGTGAGGGTGGCTGGGAGGTGTGCGTGGGTGGGAGTGGGTGACGAAAATGTGCTTTCCAGCACATTGTTTTGTCATGGGAAGGCCGCAAATGCTTCAGATTGTTTCAAAATAGGCGCGCTGACTGTGTCGGTGAGTCTAGAAAGTTCTGGAAGGATAAGGTTCTTGAAAATTTCCGAAAGTTCTATAAGGTTCTAAACTGAGTGGCAGAATGAGTCGGTGTGTCTAGAAGGTTCCATTACATTCAAATTTCTTGAAAGTTCTGGAAGGAGAATGTTCTAGAAGGTTCGCGAAAGTTCTATGACGATCCAAACAGTGTTCTAAAAATCTACGCGTGCGAAGCCGCGCTGGCACAGCTATTTAAACATAATTCGCGTGGGTTGAATGTCAAAATAAGTTAAGAGGACGCTGTACTCCGAGCCTCGTCTCCTGGCTCCCTCGGGGACGCCGTAAGCCGAAGACCCTTGAAAATAGCATAAATCAGACAAATCAGGCAGACGATAATCTGTGTCATCATTTTGCACCCCTGGGACACCGTGGGCTGAACCTTAAACAAATATGCCCAAACTGTTAACTAATTTGACACATCGCTGACAAAACTGGAATGAGCACGTAACAAGAAAACACTTTGTATAAACTGGTAATCTTTTGAATTATCAACATGATTATGGATTATAATTTAATATTTTATATATTTTTAAGATTTTCAATATTTCCCCACTATTTTGTGCCTATGTAATGAAGGAGATATAAAAAAATTACAAATTCAACAGAATAGAGCAATGAGGATAATTCTACAGAGAAGTAGATATTCCAAAAGTCTAAATATATATATATATATATATATAATGTTTTTTTTAATATTAGCTAATGGTAAACAATGTATCATTAAGTAAATAAAATAAAGATATATAAATAAAATATTTTAAAAAATATCGAGGTTTTTTAAATTTATTTTTAATGATTGTAGCTAATCAGTTTTACAAAGGTAAAACTCATAATAATATAGATATTAGAATTAAGTAGCACTTAAAGTGTTTAATTAGAAATAACTTTTTGAAATATTTTATTTATATATCTTCTGAATCTGCTTTGGAAACAAAGTATTTTTTTGTAATATTTTTTTTATTTTTTTATTTGGTAAATATACAAACTTAAGAGTGGCTGTATTCAATATAATAAAATTAATACACATTTATATTACACGCTTACCCACTTTTAAATGAGAATTTATTCTCGTGTTTAAAAGTGGGGGGGCATTGTCTTATATGTATGTATATATCGATTGTTAATGTAATTAGAATAAATAAGTAAGATACAGACAAAGAATTATTAGATAAAGTTATAAAAATTAAGACATTAGATTAAGTAAATAAGATATACACAAGGAATCTTGTAAATACTCAAGAAAATTTCTCTGGAATCTATAAAACCTACATCACATTGGAAATAAGTATTTATTTATACACGTATAAAGTCTTTTTTTGTCTCTTCTTTTTCTTCTTCCTCTGCCTTCATTTCTCCACTCCTGGATATAGGCCTCTTCCATACCCTTCCATCCTTGTTATTTGCTAGTTGTTGTCTTATTCCCTCAGCGGCTATATCATCGGCATAACTTTTTTGATGTCTTCCGACGCCTCTTTTATTATCCCAAGGTCCCCATTTAGAACTCTGGGAGTCAATTTTGTAGAATCTTACCCTGCAACATGTCCTGCCCATTGCAATTTTAGCTTTGCTACACGACCTATGACATCCTCTACTCTAGTTCTACGCCTAATTTCATCATTTCTAATTCTCTTAGGCTTACGCCAAGCATGGATCTCTCCATGGATCATTGTGTGCATTTGAGCTTTTCTACACTTTTCTTTGTAAGTCATCATCATCTCTACGCATACGTCATCACTGGCGGTGTGCACGACTCAAATGCTTTTCATTTTAAGCTAATTGAGATCTCTTTGCTACCGAAAATGTGTTTGAGTTTGCAAAAGCTCATTCCTATTCGTATTGGCAATTAGGCTATTTGGATTTCTTTGTCCATTTTTATCTTGTGTCCGAGATATAAATATATTTATTTATACGTTTATAAATAAATACTTCACTTTTAAATATGAATATTTCTTGTTTGTTTGTTGAATATGAATATTTCGTAGAACTGAAGGAACTAGAAGTTGGAGCGAAAATGGACGGACTCACCATATCCTGTCTGCTATACGCAGACGATGCAGTATTAGTGGCTAACAGTGAAGCTCATCTGCAGTGCTTGGTATCCAGGATATCCGATGTATGCATGCAGAGTGAACTTCTGATGAAAGTCAGCAAATCGAAAGTGATGGTATTCGAGAGAGACGAAAGAGTGACTAAGTGTGATGTAATTATAAACAACGAATGCTTAGAACAAGTGAACGAGTTTGTGTATTTGGGAAGTATGTTCACTCCGATAGCTATCAGACAAGTCAAAATCACTATCGGAAAATTTTCTAAACCAACGTTGACACTTATTTACTTTCAATACGTCTCCATACACATCACAAATGTTCTTTGTTGCAACCGTTGCATTAACACCCGATAGAAAATGAAACAGCATGCAATGACGTAAATGTTCTTCAGTTAGTTGATTGTCCGGCATTTTACAACAGAGTAAAAAAATAATTTAAATTTGATTGTCACAAGTCGCAAGACCACGGATTCACTTTACTGAGCTTGACTGAAGCAAACGTTCCACACCAAAAATAATTGATTACTTATGGGTACATCTATTATTTTACTCAAATCAGTATGTACAAATAGACAAACCGCGTAAACCAAGACCACGAAACAAAGGTTAAGTATATTATTAACATTTCTACACTCACAGACGCACGCGTGTTCCTGAAATATATTTATGGCCCGCTTCTATTGGTCGGTCAGGCGAGCAACCTCCTCCGCCCGCCCGCGACCCTCCGGGAATATAAAACAGTCCGTAACCTTAAAAAATAAACTTTTCCAAAAGGACAGACAGAGTCAATAGAGACAGACGGCTGTAATCTCTTTCATCGATATTGTTCCCAACATTTTTATTTCTCCAGAAATGTCTCTAAATAAAAGGTCTTCCGTGGGCGTTACGCATCTATCATATCTGTTTTTTTTTTGGCTTCAGGTCACAGATACGCCATAAATAGTTTGTTTCTTGTATTCGAGTAATTTCTTGTTGGTCGACTACCTGTGTACGAACTGAACTCGGCGAACAATGGAAAAGTTTCCTGTATTTTTTCAATGAATGGAAATGAAAATTTGAGTAAAATTGAAAAGTCTTGAAAGTAAGATTAAGATATCTCAGTTATAGATTTTTTTTGTTTTGGAAATTTACGTTTCGCATGAATAATTTTCTGTAATAAATCGTGACGTCATTTCTCGCACCCGGTGTACGGACGCGTGTCGTCACAGGCTAGTTGGAGGTCAATCATTCCGCCCTAAAATATATTTTAATATTGTTTTTCTCTGTTATTTATTGACAGATTTCAACATATTTTTCAGGTTTATTATTTTGAATCTATGTTTTAATTCCATTTCAAGTTAAATATAATATTATATAAATATAGTATGTATAATCAATATCATGAAACTTCTCCATTGTCAAATAACCAAATTATGATTTGACATTTTTATATACAGAGAAGTGAAAAGGTCGTTTTTTGACAGCCTGTGGTCCAGTGGGCATGACGCTAGATTCTGATACCGGAGATTCAGGGCTGGATACCCAGTGAGGGTTTTTCTGATGTGTTTCGCTTTGTAATTGGGCTTCATGCCTGTTATCGAATACAAAATTTACAGAAGACCAACCAACGCCATCTAATTTTTTTCAGTTATTGCATTCTAGGATCCTTATGAAAATAAAGTCACCCACCCCACGTTCCTGACTATGTCACCGTCTGCCTACCGGAGGCAAGGTGTGCATGGTCCCTTTTTAATTGTTGGATTGTATTTTACTTGTATTGATACTAAATAAATGGGAACGCCAAGTAGGGTTCGCCATAATTATATAAATTTGTAATTATTCGTATTTATAATATTATTTTCAACTTATTTACTTTATTTGCATTAGCTTACAGCCGTATTAATAGTTGAATAAGACGAAATCAAAATATTTATTTTGGGGAATTAATTCCATCAAGGCTTTACCAGTGTCAATAAACTCACAAAAGGGATAGTACCTACTCAAAAAAATACTATAAAAATAAATAGTAAAAGGATTCTTTACAATACGATTTCCACGTAGTAAAACATATTCTTTTGTATTTGATTAGAAAAGAAATAATTCTTTTCACAATAATACATTATTTACTTGTGTGTAACAGATTTTTTAAGTCTTAGTATATTTCTTTTTCTTTGAAAATAAAAATACTTACAATTCCAAGGAGCGCAGATAAAAAGAACTCTTTTTCATTATTAACCGATTCAACAGGCATATATGTATCCACTTAATCACCCTCAATTATGAATTAAACATTAACAATAATTGTGATGAAAAGATACAAATAGCACTAAGAGCTGATAACACTTTGCACACTGCTCTACACAGGTGTTTTTATTTCACTCGAAGTCACCGTCAAGTTGCAACGATTTTAATAGAAGATAATGCACTAATATGAATGAGTAGATCTGCACTGTGTACGAACCTAACATGCCATATACTCTATACAAAAAAGACTTTGTAAGGCCCACTTTTTCAACGTGGGCTCCATCGCGCTGTTGTTTCATAAAGAAGAAATCATCATCATCGTACTCAGCATCTTCCTGTACAGTTTGTTTGTCTCCCCCAACTCTTCTTATCCTAGAATTGTGATCTACCATCTCTCCACTACTGTCAATGTATTGTAGATGTAGCAGGGTTTTGCTGTGCCTAGATTTACTTTCCAGTCTAAGGAGTTATAAGGACTGAGTCGTCCTTATAACTCATATATTATCCTCATTAAATAATATCTATCTATGAGACTTATTTTAATTTGTGGAATACATTACACGTAGGATTACCAAAAGAAGCTGGTAGTGAAGTGCAACCTACTTTAGTTATAAGTGCAATCCACTATAGATCCCGGATCCTTTCATGAGCAAAAGCTTTCATATCAGCCCTAGACTTTCATCAGGTATCCACACAAAACCACGTCACTCTTGGTTGCAGAAGAAAGATCTCAGATCACAAGACGCAACGGGCTATATGACTGAAATACCTATCTTAACTGCAGATGTAAAAATAATTAGAAGATCAACTGGAGTAGGAATTAACCTATCATCTCATCAGATGCGCCACCCTTAGCTATTTCAACTTTGCCACTCAGACAATGCGTTATTATGCATACAAACTCAATTAATTTATCTGGAGTAGGAATTATCCTATCATCTCATCAGATGCGCCACCCTTAGCTATTTCAACTTTGTCACTTATACAATGCGTCTTTATGCATACAAACTCAATTAGTTTATATACCTACTCGTAAATACCCAATATAGACTTCTCCAAAGCTCATGAGTATTGTCATCATGCAATGCTGAGTTTCATATTTCACACCCTCAAATCAGGACATCACGATAGGTAGTGCTAAAGGGCTATCTTTTATGGTGTCGTGGCATGGCCTGGTGAATAAATCACATACTTAACAACCCGCTTGACTGTGCAGATAAGGGGGATTATTCTTGGCTGCAGCACCTTGTAGATCCTGATAGCGATATGCATATCAATGTCCCAGAGATTAAGGAGTATTACCTGCATATATATAGGTTTACCAGATATCCAAAAAGATTTATTCTAATCATCATTCGTTAATTAATCTACACTTTGAATAATAAGATTTTTAATATTTAAAAAAAGATAAATGTTCATAATGATAACCGGTAAATTTTTATAATAAAATACTGCTATATCTTTACATTTATTACTTAATTCTTCTGTGAGTGTGTATCCTACTTAACTCCTAAACAGCTGGGCCGATTTTGATGAAATATTTTTTTGGGGACATTCGAGTGGGTCCCTGGATGGTTTAGATTCACAACTGGACCCGGTAGGTGGCGCTACAGTCGAGTTCTAGGATTTAAGCCACCCAAACGAAAAAACATAGTTCGGACAGGACAACGTATGTCGTTTTAATAAAATATCTCGAGATTGTTTCGTTTCAATAGTTAAAAACTTTTTGAATTGTATCAAAATTAAAGAGAAAAAAAGTGCAGATTTTTATCTTTATTCTTCTTCTTCTTCATGTGCCCTGTTGGGTCCCTCCGACGTCGGCGATCATCCGGAACAGCTCTTCCACGCTTTTTATCCCGGTCCACTCTCGGATGTTTCGAAGATAGGAATGCCGCCTCCTTCTGCGACCCTCAATCTTCCCCTTCATGACGAGCTGAAGAATGGAGTACTTTTCGCCTCTCATTATATGACCAAAGTATGTAATTTTTTGGACCTTTTTTATCTATATAAACCAATATATAGAGGATATGTTCGTAGTTATCGAACTTAGTTAAATATTTATCAGATTTTTTAGAAAATTTTTACAGGTAATATTTTATATATTTATTTTATAGTAAACCAAATAATCAGATTGGTGAAGTTCCGAGTTTGTATCCTGTTGGTAACCAAATATTTTTTTATTTTTCCTGTATAGTTTTTTGGTACATCTGAATTGTTTTATTTGTTGTCGATAATCATTTGACGATTTTTAATAATAACAGATATCGTTTTATTGTCACTTGTAAACAAAATGAGGTATGCGCTGTGATAATTAAAATATCTTTTTTATGTGGTGTTGTATAATAATATCAATAAAAGACGCGAAGTAATTTTAAAGTTTTAAAATTCCACAGACAAGTTGATGTTTCGTAGCGATGATGCGATTATTATTGGAAAATTTATTTTTTAACGCAACAATAGACCGTAAGGCCCAATTACGATAGCAACATATCACAAAACACCCAGGCTAGAAGAAATCTCGTATCTGTAGAGATTTCAACCTCACCAGGAATCGAACCTGGAATCTTTGGTAATCTATGGTCCTTGATTATTCTCTCTAGCATAGCCCATAGTACCAAATATTTGGTTTTACTTATATTTCTTCGCATATATTTTATTATGTCTCATTCTACTTCTTGTATTGTTTACTATCGCTGACAATAACACGATTTTGTGCGGACTCTTCCCCGCACCGTTTACACTCGTATGAGTTTAAGTGGTGTGGGAAGAACCAAAAAAAATGCCGGATTGGGTGGTGAAAGTGTAGGGCCGATATGGGAGCTATTGCTCAAAAAACGACTCTGGGTGTGCACTGGGTCCCTCTTGTCTATCCCTCTGTGGACAAAGTTCAGTAATTGTGTTATCGGAACATACATATGAAAATATTGTTTAATTACTCCCTTTATATATTAACTCGTGGCGTCTGCTTGCTTGAGAAAAAACTTTGGGTCGATTTTAAACCCTTTTTCCGTGATCCAATCGCGCTGAAACTTTGCAAGTAGACTCGCGGCGACGATCAAAAAGATCTATCAAATTTTCGTTAAAAAATAATAATAATTATAGTATAATTTTGGATTTTTCAAATCTTTAATAGTTTTTTCATGCAAGTTGTATGGAGATTCCGACGCATATGGTAGACACGAAACCCGAAAATGAGAAAGGGAGTATTGTAAAAACTTGTTTTTTATGGGTTACTTTTTATAATATTTAATAAGTTTGGATACGTTCGTACTATTGAATCGAAATTGAATTATATCCCAACTTGATAACCAAAGGTTTTGTGACTTTTCTTTCAATCAGACTCCTCTCTCGAGCCCTTTACGACGCACGCCCAGCATCTTCTGTGAAGCAAATTAGATCTGCAATCAGCGCCATCTGCGAGGAAGTCGCACAAGCGGCTACATTTCGACATGCGCTATTTGAATAACTTGTAAATTACCGGAGAGTCAATGTCATGTACACATGTGACCTTTTGTCTACATAGAATACCGCGCTGAATATTCCAAAAAATCAATTGTCTCGAGGTGACGATAATACTGTATTGCCTCGGTGCTCGACCACGATTCGGATCCCAAATGTCGACGAAAAGTTCGCAAAAACACGGCAAAATACCCCAGAAAACACAAACCCGAAAGGGAGAATTATGTATTTTCGCGCACGTATTTTTTTTGTTTTTTTGGCTCTTTCTAAATATGTTATTCTGTCAAGAACCACCAAATCACACACACACTCACACACACACCCTCACACATACTCACACACACACACTCACACACACACACTCACACACACACACACACACACACACACACACACACTCACACACACACACACACACATACACATACACACACACACATACTCACACACATGCACACACACACAAACACACTTTTTTCATAACACACATTTAACCTCTCTTTCTCACACCATTTTAATCGCACAATATAAGTAAAAATATATTTTTTAAATATCATATTGGCCTTCTTCTACGGTCCCTCGTTGCGAGGATGACTTCTACCGTGTTTTAATTATGCATCCGAGCGTGGCTGAGGAGCCCTATTTTGGAACTTGACACCCTTCAACAAATTGTGCATATGCATCCGGTGGGTAGTTGAGTTCTGAGAGATGGGTTTTCCTCCTTTTCTTTCCTCTTTTTTCTTGCCTGATCATGAGCCCCGATTTTTTAGTTTTCAGGACATAGACACCTTCAGGGTGTCTGTATCTTTTTCGGCTCACCCTTTCTGTTGGATATGTTGCTATAGTTTAACGAAAGAAAGAATAATGGACTGTAATGCTTTGTTAGTTATAGGTACTCACTTTTTTCCTTGATTTTACTTGAGTCTGGTCGCCTTATCACATAAATTATTACTTTCTGTTTAAAATTGATTATTCATCGCCAAATTTTCACTCAATTTTATAGATAAAAGCCCTTATTATTAAATAGTATATATTTAAGAACAAATGGTATGTCGATCTGAGAGATTTAAATGCGCACGGCGCAGAGAATGTAGACAGCAAGGTACTTCTACGTAGACAGGTTGATTGCAACAAAATATGAAGGGAATGAATACTAGTATTTTGATTGGTACTAAACACTATCTTATTTTACCATAGATAGATGCGCAAACGTTATTTGTTTAGGGAGCTGCGTCTCAGCCATATGCGCACAATGACCAACCCATCGTAGTGGATACTTGAAGAGCGTGGTTTCAACACTGGGAGTATTTGCTTCTACCAAGACGCTCAAGTTAATGAATTAATATTTGCATAATGAAACTCAATATAATTTTTATACGCATTACTGTGTGTTGTCTTTTTTATAACTAAAATATAATATTTTTTATGATGAAACTATCAAATATTTAAAGTCAAGTATCTCAATTTGATTCGCAATGCTCTTCGGAGAAGGACGGAGACAAAAACATCAACAGATCACAATCCAAGGGTCACAATCCACAGTTCCGAATGTAAAATAAGAATGAAATGAGTGGAGAGTAATGAATCGATGTATATTTTATGAACTATTACAGGTCGACCACAATCAAAAGACAATTCCCTAGCTTTGTCCGGTAAGAAAAAAGCGGGGGAAAGTTGTTTGGCACACCCGTATTACAAGCCTCAATATGATATTCCAAATAAATATATTTTTTTTATTCAAGAACACATTCGTATTTGTGAAGTTGTAATTTTTCAGAGCAAAGTTCTGTGAAATATTTTTAATAACCAAATTAATTAATCAATTAGAAAGACATACAGAAAAATCTAATTCACGAAAAAATATTTGGCTACTACCGGGATTCGAACTCGGATCACTTCCTTTCCGGGGACGGTGCTCTGACCACTAAGCTATACAAGCCTTGTACATTTCCGTAAATATATCGACCTTATATGTAATTCTCATTAATTGATTATTTTTATTGTTGTCCATAGAGAAATCCACTTTTTTGATACGATAGTTTAAATTACTTTGAAATACTATCGATAGATGATACGGAAAGGAGGTGACCCGAGTTCGAATCCCGGTAGTAGCCAAATATTTTTTCATGAATTAGATTTTTCTGTATGTCTTTCTAATTGATTAATTAATTTGCTTATTAAATATATTTTTTAGTTTTAAAAATGTTACTTACTTACTAGAAAAATTTATTTTGTGTTCATTTTTTGCGTTGTAATAACACACATATTTTTTGCGCACATTCTTTTGAATGCGGTCTAGCTACAGATCTCAGTTCTGGAATAGAATGAAGTCTGCTACAAAAATATCGTTGTGTAGATTATATCATCCTGGAAGCCCGCCTTACTCTAGCCTCCAGCATCGATGCACATTAGTGTGGAAAGATGCTGGTCACTCATAATCGAGATACCACTATGCCACTGTATGCTCACTAATGGCGTTCTTCTGATATATCTATGTTAGCGCATTTCCATCGGGTACTTTCACTGGATAACATTTAACAGGTAAAAAAATAGGGGTACAATTCCGAGCGGCTAATGCACGGGTGCTGATAATACGCGAATTCTTTGTTGTAACAGAACACGAGATATTTTATTGCTGTTTTATAATCATTCGATATCAGCCTTACACGATGAAATACCCAAAGGAAGTGATTGAGTTTTATTACCTTTCTTGCAGGTGACAAAAACTTTATGTAAAATGTATAAATACCCGTCCCGCACTTAAACGGTACTCAAGGGAAAGGGTATTAGTTCCTTTTCTGCACAAAATGTGTTTATACCTATGACTATTATTATTTGCTTCCTCGCTTATAATTTACTTTTCTATCTTTTTTTTTTAATTTTATATACCGACTTTTTTGTAATTATTTCTATCTATATACCTTATCAGAATGTGTGGGACTGCACTGACCTCCCTGCATACTGGAATAAATACATAAATAATAAATTAAATTAATTTGTATGAGTATGCGGTTTCTTCTTCATAGTTCAGCAATGACGTTGCAGTATGGTAATTTTTTGAGAATATACAACCGTGGTAGTATATTTTACCTAGGCTGTTACCACTTATTTTCCCCGCATAATGAATTGTAAGAGATCATATTTCTCATCGCGGAGAATGGATCTAAGTAGGTTAAAAAAATATATTTTATTTTATTGAGTTAGTTCATATTTCAGACATGGTAAAGAAATCAAAATATACACGTCAATGCTCTCAGATTTTTACAGCTGTTCAGAATCTTCTGTGTGTAATTTTCTGGGACATTCTGCCCTGTATATCTGATCTCTCTGGCTGACGTTTCGCGCCATCGATGTGTATGGGCTGATCTGTTTGTATTTCGTTACTGTAGTGCATTTCATGTATTCTGTTTTGCTTCTGCTAATGCATAAACCATGATTCTCTAAAGCCGCCACCCAAAGTGATAGTTTGTTCTGTAACTCCTGTTGTGTTTAGGCTGCTGTCACCACATCGTCCGCATATAGCAGGCTCCAGGGTAGCTCACATTAAATGTCTTTGGTTAGATAGTCCATGACCAGATTAAAGAGGAACGGACTGAGCGCTGATCCCTGATGTATCCCTACGTTCATTTCAAACTACTTCACTACTACATGGTTGACTCATCCCTGCTTTACTTTATAGCTGGGTGCTGATGTTGCTGTACAGATACTTTATAGGTATTATATATTGCTCAGGTGTATTTTGCGCCCTTAACTCCTGTGTGTCGGTGATGTAACGTAGGTCTACCTGTCATACAAAATATGAAATATCTACCTTATTTACGAAAACTAAAACGTCACATTTTTTGTTATCATCGAATAGACATTTTTACACCAAAATTACTAAATTAAACTGTTAGGAATGTACGGATTTTTTTAATAAAAAATATTTATTCATTACTCTCGTATTTTCGGCCAGTGTGTAAGAGAGAGCAGTATATTGTGCATCGCAGTTAAGTCGAGCAAGAAAGAGCACGACAATACCATACATTTCATGTAGGACAGAGATGGCGGTAGCTTGGGTTTCGGCGAAAGAAAAAACAATATAGAAAGAGTACGATAGAGTCGGGTAACACGTGCTAGACAAAGACGGAGTGCATGCGACTGAAGCGAGCAGGCGACCGCGTCGCTGTATTCAGTTGCTATTGAAACGTCGGCGGAAGCGTGCGCAAATTGGATTTGCCATGATTTTATAATAATTTACTAAAATAATGCAAATATGTATATTTACCTTACATAATTATATAAAGGGACCTTTAAAAAGTCTAATCTGTATTGTATATATGTATGTTTTATCACATATTAAAAACTATGCAGATTTTTAATCAGGTAACGCTGTGTTACTCCACCGTCCCCAAAGTTTTTTTAGCACAGTCTTTTAAGAGTTAAGGATTGCCATACTAATTTGCGTGGTACATAATCGAAAGCCTTTTCCAGGTCAATAAACAACAAATAAAAAATCTTCGCGATTGATGTGGTGTTTTTCCATTAGGATTTTTTTATATGGATTGTATTAGTGGTTAATTTTGCCGAGGTAAATCCGAATTGGTTTGGTCTAATCCGTGCCATTTTTATTATACGTGCAAATTTTAAATCCATCACCAAAATAAAATCCGAACAATGAATAACAGGCAATTTAATCGTTGAAATAAGTTTGCCACTTAGCACTTTTTCCGAAGACGCTGCAAACAGCCCTTAAAAAGTATACATTCGATGTAATTAATAGGGTAGCTCCCGAGCTACCTGTATAGTAAACAAAATAAAGTAAGAAACTTGTTTGAAGGCTGAAACTTTAGGGGTCGGGCTACGTAATAAAACCATTTACCCGAAAAATTAATAAATGTGAGACACGACTCGGTAAATAATTAAAACGTATCCATCTTGATAGTAAAATAATCCAACAAAAATAATTATTTTTCGGTCTTAAGATTTATAGAGGCAGTATTTTACGAGAATACTAAATCTTTATATATTTTGTATTTCTAATATAAATCAGCTTTACTTCTGACCATTTACAGGTCTAAGTAACTACCCTGTTTTTGATAGTCGAACTGATATCTTTGACTAAATTTATAATTTGCAATATTTCTACTCCCTTTCGTTTAACTCGTAGCTTCTGCTTGTAAGCCGAAAAAACATTGGATTGATTTTAAACCCTTTTCCCGTGGTCCAATCGAGCTAAAAGTGCAGGCGTCTCGTGGCGACAGTAAAAATGATCAAATTTTCGTTGAAAAATTTTTAATTATAGTATAAATTTTCGAAATTTTAACGGTTTTTTCAAATATGAAACCATACAAATGAGAAAGTAGCCGACGCGTGGAGAAGGCGCGAAACCTGTTTCAACTAGTCTGTCTCGAGCCATGGGTCCGATCAGACGGTTTCGCCGACGCCGTGCCCTCCTATACCAATTATTTTCAATATTCTATAAGTTTTAAGGATAATAATATACATGGAATAGATTTTCTACATGAACTTAAAGCATGAGGAATATGTTGATAGAATATCAAATTGGAAACAATACAAATGAGAAAGGGAGTATAATAAAAATTTCGTTTTAATGGGTTAATTCTTTATTATATAAAATATCAATACGTCGACTCTTTTTGTCGCATAACCTTTTTTACTTTGGCTTAAGCAAAAATACACGTTAGAAAATTACCAGTATTTACGTATATATATATGTCACATGGCAACAGAAGTAGTCGTATTCGAATAGCCACCAGTTATATATAAAATAGTTATCAACCCTGTAAAAACATTTCAATCGCTTTCTGCCTTTCCATAGCGCGGTAAATATTTCCATTAAATCCATTTCTCCAGCTTCGAAAAAATTATTCTCTAGTGCAGCATCAGTACGGCGTGTAAATAGCCATCCGCTGATGAACTAAATATTCAACTATACCTCTCAATATGATAATGCAAAAAAAAGTGTCAAATTACGTTTTCTCTCTCTGAAGAACATATATGAGTAAACCAAATACGCCACAAATGACCACTGACCTATGATTTATCCTAGCTTTGAAGACAGTCGAACATCGTCTGGTCACAAATCTTCGTGGCGCCACTTTTTGAAAATATCTGAGAAGTCGTTTTGGTTTTTCCACGTCACAAATGACACGCGAAAAGAATATGAACTGGTGCAAATCTCGGAAGAATATGATTAAAATGATTTACTAATCGATTATAATCCGATCATTCGCAATGCGAAAAAATGCACATTCCGGTAGAAGAAAAACGAGAGCAATTGTTTTCTTTCTTCTTTTCGTAATTCGGAGGTAAAATTCAAAAACGTTTCTTCACTCCGACGCGGGCGCAGGCTGACTAGCGCAGGCTGACTACCGCCATCTATCATCGAGTTTTAGCCTCACAGAAGCAGTGTCATTTTTGACATATATTAGAAAAACTCGAAATATGACTCCAAGAGAGGTTATTATATTTTTTAATAGATATTAAATTAATTATCATTTCGAGAGGTATATTTGTCTATCATATCGCGTCACCAGGTTGCAAAACGAATATATAAAATAAAAAATAAAGTTTCTCGAATCGGACAAAATTCCCGAAATAAAACAAGAGAAGATTTCGATTTAGCGAGGTATTTTATCTCCTGCGATAGTTTGGGAGCCGTTCTCGGCAGCGAGCATAAAGTCTTTATGGGCAATAAAGTAAATATAAAAGAAATCGTGAACAAGCGTCCCTTCCTCGTGCTCCCCCCCCCACATTCATCTAACCTTTTCTACTATTTTTATTTATTGCTCCTATTTTGTCTGCTCGCCCGTCTCACGCTAACGGCGAAGGAAGATTTAATGCGATACAAATGTACCAAATTATGTATGAGAGCGAAAAATAATCGAATTTTATTTTACCCACGGAGAGCCGCGCCCCTCTTTCCTGCTTCGCGCACCATCATCTTCTCTTTCCCACGCACTGTGTGCTGCCTTCTCGTCCTCTCTCCTTCTCTCCTTTTTTCACGATACTGGCTCTTAACAAGCTTTTTATTATTATAATTACTAGCTACTAACTATTACCCACCAAAAATGACGTTCTTTTTATATATTTCCGTCGCCAGGTAATGCTGTTAGAAACGCGCCATCTAGAGTAGCGTAGCGTCTTGATAACGTTAATAATGGACATTGTTAAATAGAGAATTATTCATTTTTTGCTTCTTATACCTCATTATTGTTTGAACCACTTGGTAGTGTCTATTAAGGACATTGTTACGTGGAGAATTAAACTTTTTTTGTACATCATTTTATAAAATTCATCATTATTTGTGCCATCTGGTAGCGTTAGTGGTGGTCTTTGTTACATGGAGAGTTATATAGTTTGATTAATTATTGTTTTCATAAACTGTTAATTTTGTTTGAACTTTTAGTTAGGCAACGTTTACGTTTAGCAACCACGGGCGATTACTGGAAGGATTACCAGAAAATTGCTAGCCCGTAGTTGCTCGCCCGCAGTTGCTCACTCACAATTAGTCGGCAAGAAAGTAGCTCGCTTCACAATTTCTTGTCAGAAAGTTAGTCGCCTACAATTGCTAAGAATGTTCTTTTCAAAAGGGTCAACGAGCACAAACAGGCATGCAAACTCGGTCATCCAGAAAAATCAGCACTGGCTGAACATTTTCTGGATACCGGCCATAATTTTGCATTCGAACCAAAAATCCTTGGAAAGCCGAAGAGTCACCATACGCGTCTTATCAAGGAAGCACTAGAAATCTACAAGCACCCGATAAATATTAATAGAGCTGATGGTCTCAAATTAAAAACATCTTGGTATCCGGCGCTTCAAAGTCATTCTCGTCGCAGACTCCGCAGAGATAGTGATCAGACAACAGATGAATCATACACACAACACAATACAACACATCATGACTTCGGCACGGTATTGCAAGCCACTACTTAACCACAACACCAACATTCAAGACAACACATCAGCCCTGATCATGGACCCTGCAATGGGATCCGAAACGTCGGCCCGAAAGGACGTAACAACACGGCATAATACCCCAGTAAACACAAACTTGAAGAGCCTACAATTGCTCGTCACTAGATAACCTACATAACCTAATCTTTAAAAATACTTTTGGTTGACGACAATTGTTTGTTAATAATAAGTAAAAATATATGTTTTCAATAAACGTATTCCTTAATTTATATATAATATCCATATACATGTTAAAAAGAACTAAAACATCCTATCACGCAATTGGCGAGCAACTTTCCTGGCGAACAATAAAATTGTGGGCGAGCGTTTTTCCGCACAACTACTGGTCGTATTATTGTTTTGCGTTTTAGCATCTGATTTTGAGTGGAGCAAAAGTAAATTTTTGAGAATCGTCATAAGGTTATGTTTTATTTTTTAAATTGCATGTAGCTGTAATTTCACATTTTATGTCGACCCATAAACCCACAATCAACCCTATTTCTCACAGCATCATAAATGGAGAGGTTTTTGCAGATCACTGCTCCTCTCGCTATCACTTTATCTTCATATGGTCCGGTCATTCGTGACCCTAGGTCTCTGGCACCAAACATTATGAACCTCCGAGGAATTCTTACTACTGGACAACGTCTATACTTAATGGCTACATAAGAATTTGTAAATATTCAGAATGAAACATTTTATCCTATATTTGAATGAATTATATTTAAATAAATTAAGTATATCAAGCATCTAAGTTTCATCTGTCTCATTAACTCCAATTTATTGGTAATAAATTTGAAATTGAACAAATATTGTCCACACTTACATGTAGATTTTTGCCTAAATTTTAAAACGAATATGTTCAAACGTCCATGGCTATCCCAATTACAATAATTTCGTTGTCTGTCTGTCTGTCCATCTGTCTGTCTGTCTGTCTGTCCGTCTGTCCCCGTAACTTTTTTTCGTAGACTTATTGTCTAGTCCAAAGTATAAGTTAATCTATCCTTGGGTACAACTAGATGACTAAATTTATCAAAGGATTGTGCGTCTTTCAAGCAATGTCATCTGTCCAATGTATTTAATAACATCACTTACATATTATGCACACTTATATTTTTTGACCTTTCTTAAACTATCGAGTACGGTAGTTTGGAATGTTTCATGTGAATATTTCATAAACAGATTTTATATCAATTCAACAAAACAAAGACTTCAAGAAAGAAATTATTTTTGTCGATATTTTTAAGAAACATGCACGAATTGTAAGTACAGTGAATCCTTATATTTTAATTAACATGGCCGCTATGGTTTTGAAAGATAAGCTAAAATTGTTAGCAATTTTTGGCTCGATTAGCGAACAAAGTCTTGCTGCTATACGCTTTGTCGTGCGTCAAGTGATCACAGTGCACGTGAAAAACATTTTTGGGGTGCTTTTTAACAAACAAATTTGTTAAAAAGCACCACCCAAATAAATCTGCTTAAAAAAATGCAAAATCCTCAAAAAGAGGTAAAAGTAAGTGTCATTGGATAAATTCCTTATTAAAATAACCGCAAAAATAAAAATATTTAATTAAGTCAACATATGGCATTGATTCCGTTAGTGTATGTCGTCCTACATAATGTAAAATATAATTAAAGATTATTATTAAATTATATTACTGTATTATTAATTATATTAGTAAATTATATTGAATTGAAAATTATTAAACAGCTCGCGTTTCATAATGGTTTTGATAAAAAATTAATTGATATTATATTATGTTAAATAAAAAGTATAAGAAAAAAGTTTTTAAAACTTTTGTTTACCCTTCAATATTTGATTTTGAAAAACATTGGAGGAAAATTGTATTTATAAATAATTACATTTTTAATTCAATAGTTAAAAATATATCAAATGTTATAAAAAAATATAAACCAAGTTTTTAAACTAATAATAAATTTAAAAAATATATAATAAATAAAAAGGATAAGAAAATTTTGTAAAAAAATCAGGTGTTTATAAATTGATTTGTAATGATTGGGATTATTTTTATACAGGAAAAACGTGTAGAAGTTTTGTAGTTCAAGGTTAGGTGCTTAAATAGCAATAATTATTCTGAATTCTCTAACCATCTTTTCGCTATGGATCATTATTCGCTAACCATCTTTTGGCTATGAATATTAATAAGGGTCTACAAATTTTACATACAAATTATACAGAATCACAGTTTGATAAATTAGAAATAAGAAAAAGTGTTAATAGTAAATTGAATATTATAAATAACCAGGTCCTTTTTACAAATAGTTATCTTTTAAATTTATTTTCATGGTAAGTAGATTCTATTAATTATATAATTAATAGAATCTACTTACCATGAGTATTAATTATATAAAGTTCATTTCTATTAATTATATAACAAATTACTTCATGAGGCGTGTTTAAGAATAAATTTAAGTATGAAATGAAATGCGGGCGCATCATGCGACGGAAGTATTCACACCATGAAGTTACTTAATACAAATCTGATGGTTCTTTATCTCGGTGTCTGCGAAGCTGATAGATATCACCACTGCGCTGAATAACGTCCCTTTACTGACGTGTAACAAAGATCTGTAATCTGCGGATATCTCTTTAGATGTCAGTTCTTGCGGCTGGTTCGTTTAGCGCTTCCTCGCGTTCAAATAGTTCTGCATTTCATTGTACGGTTATGCTGTGAGAAGTGATGCGCTGTTTATTTTTTGGATGCCATTGAAATTTAACTTCTGACGCACGCACGTGCCTAATTTTTTATTTATTATTTTTATATAAATAGTTTTGTACCGTGGAACGAATCATCTCATCATCAGTATATTTTATACAAAATTCTTTTTGATATACGAGCCTCTCAGATAACGAACACTTTTTCGGAATGAATTATGCTCGCAGCATTGGCATAACTGTGTATTAAAAATTAAGAAAATAAAAATAATATATAACGAAATTGCTAAAAAGGCAAATTCTACGATCATTTGTAATAAAATGTAATATGCGCGGGTGTTCTCTATTTATGTATAAATAAACAAATAATATATAAATAAACAATGGCGTAGAATTTTGTTTGTCGATAATAATTTGTCAAAAATAATAACTAAAAATATTCCTAATTCAATTCAGCCGGCCTTTTATGTGATGATCCTATCATGAAATCAGGAGTTTATAGACTTAACTGTAACGATTGTGATAATTTTTATATTGGCAAAACAACAAGAAATTTGGATACTAGGGTTAAAGAACACACCAAAGCTTTAACTAGCAATGTTGAGTCTGATTTCGCAAAACATTTAATAGAATATGACCAAACATTTAATATTAACACAGGTTTAAAATTTTTACATTCTAGCTATAAGATCTCGTAAATAAATAATCTATAAATACTTGAAATTAGGAAAAATGTTAATATTAATTCAAATTTTATAAATACAGACAAATTTTTTCATAACCCAATATTGAATATTTTTCCACTTAATATTCTATCCTCTCCAGATGACCCATAATAATTAACACCTCTGACCCCCCCAACCTCCCCTCACACATCCCTTCACCGTAACACATTTGCATGGTTTACTTTTTCAATTTTTAGTACACCAATAATACCGAAGAAGAGAACATTGTTCTCGAAACATGTAGATTGTTTAATCTAATAAAGTGGTAAAAACAAAGTGATTTGGGTTTTATTTTAATAATAATATCACCACACAGTTCAAGCCTTCATACAGAAGAAAAAATATTCTGCGAACAGTAAATAACGTATTGAAGTGTCTACTTGCAAGATTTATGTACATTTGTGATAATGTTTACATTCGGTGCAATTTGAATTCAAAATGAGACATCCCTGCGAGGGTGCATCCGGGTGCACTTTTGTTCCCGTTTTCATTACCTTTGATTTTATGTGTGCATCTATACGCGCCATGCGCGCATGTGCAGTACGTGTGCGCGCACGGGCTACGTGCATCCGCGGAGCAAGTATCGCTCGCATGTGGCAATAAATTACTCATGCCCTCGTACGATACATTATTCATTTGGCTTTTCGCGAAACTATACTGCGGCTTCCAAAATGTTTTCAAATCAGCCGTGGGCGTTTTATTGTGGGTGCGAAAAATCGGACGAAATAATTTTTAGGACCATTTGTATAAACGTACGTAAATAAAAGTGTTCTCGACGCGAATTGACGGAAACAGGATTTATCGTAGAATAAAATGGGAATGGGGATAAGGTAAGGGAACGAATGGACTGTAATTTAGGGAGTGGAAAAGGAACACAGATGAAATAGTCGAACTCACCGCTAAGAGAATGTTCCTCCTCCAGGTCTCTTTCATTATGATGGTCAACGAATTCGATGATTCCTATATAATAAGCTCCCAATAAACACACACTGTTGCGATAGCACGACAATTCTTTTGAAAAGGTTGACTTCGAGAATCAGTTTGATATGTATTGCGATAAAAACGACACTCCACTCTCGACAGGTCAATTTTGACTGTATAGGTGTAGGCAAGGAAAGACGAAGAAGGAAGGAAGGAGTGTCATCAATGTCTATTGCTAAACCAATTTCATCCATTAATATTCCGATAGAAGCATTCACTCCGTCGAGCAATCCCATCACAAGGAACAAATATCTCAGTCTTAAAAATTAAGAACCCCTTAGCTTGTCCATAATAATTCATATATTTATTTTTCCCTCATGTCAATATAAAGATATAGTAGTATATAGCGACGTCACTAATCAGATTAGTTATCATGATAATTGAAACTTCACAAATAATACTCGTACATATTTTCTATTAATATAAATTATAGAAATATTGAGAAACGAAGCTATTTGTATGAGAAACGTGAATGAAAGCCTTTTTATGGGATGGCCTAAGGCTCGCGATCTATATGAGCTGGCGTAAGTGATTGCTACACAAATGCATTGTTCACCAATTCCATTGTAAGAACATCCACACATTATCAATCTTTTGAAAGTTGTTTATATATTCTAAATTTGAAAACCTTTCTCTCGTGAAATAGTAGACATAGATTTCGCAGCTAGTAATGATACCTCTACGTTCTACGACGTTTACGTGAGACTTCTATATCTTAGCTTAATTAATAAGTATCCTTCTTTGGACAAAATCCAGTAGTTGTGTTTTCTGAACATACATATTAAAATATTGCTAAAAATACATAAAATTATACGTAAAATTAATTACTCGTATTTTCAATTTTTATTATTATTGTATTTTATTGTATTGTATTTATACTCTTTTATGTTTTCAAATCGTTCCATCATATATGTGTTGTATTAAATTATATCTCTACTCTTCTATATGTTATGTTTTCAAATGCTTCTATTATTCACACGTTTTATTGTATTATATCTCTACTCTTTTATGTTCTACGTTTTCAAATTTTTCTATTATTAATGTGTTTTATATTGTATTATATCACTTTTATATCTTATTTTTTGTCTGTTTCTACAATGATGTATAATTCTATTTCTATAATTTACACACGAATGTTGTTGTGTTAATATTATGTATGAATGCATTGTAGGTAAAAGGATATTTAGCCGTGTATATTAAATAAATAAATAATTTCATTTAATGTAAATTTATTTAAAAACATATTTACATCGTTAAGCAATATGTTTAAAATAATTCACCGCGAGAGGTCCCATTCTTGGAAGAATCGTTTGTGGAACTTGGCTGATACGCGGCGGCGGCGGCGGAGTTCCAAGGCAGAAATTGTGGAATTAATCAAACGGCGCCATACGTCAGAGGAGCGATTACAATTTCAAATCACTTGTATCGCCGGATGCCTTTTTCCGCAAAACATCCCCCGCCCCTCGCCACCCACCCCGCAGGGCACTGCACGTAATTTATATGCGCTTTGTATAGATTATGGTTTATATGCGCTTTGTATAGATTAAACATTGGAAAAAGTACAGCTGGACCGCTGGCATTCTTTCAGTTCAGTCAAGTATCTACCTTTCTTTTCATATAAAATATGGGTAAAATGTATTTATTTTTAAAAAATTTATAATACTGCCTACAGAGAATTTAAACGCATGTTTTTTTGATATAAACAAATAACAAAATGACATCTACACACCTAAGCAGCACGAAAAATTTTAGTTCGGACAAATAACTACTGAATTCCATACAAAAAGCATGTATAATTATAATTAATATTTTATTTGAATATATATTTTCTTTTATTTGTTCTCAACGTACGTAAAACGATAATATTATATTTCCTAACATGAACAGCATTCTTCTTCTTCTCCTAGTGTCGAGTCAAATCTCCCAAATATTGACTATCACTTGATAGTACATCTTCCTATCTCTAGCGGCTCCAAACAGCTCTTCCACTGTCCTTATTCCTATCCAATCTTGTATATTAATAGCTATATATAGCCTCTTGTATAGTCATAAGATTTGCTTTCTGCCGACGCACCATTTACCCTTGATCTTATCCCTAATGATTAAATGCAAAATATCATACTTTTCCCCTCTAAGCACATGACCCAAGTACGACACCCTTTGTTCTTTGATATTTTTCATCAACTCTCTCTCAGCTCTAGCTCTCAGGAGAACCTCTGAGTTGCTGACCATGTCTGTGGTGCCAACACATTTCAAATGCTTTAAGTCGGTTCACGGTACTTATTTTGAGGGTCCATGATTTAATTTCGCACAAAGCAATAGCATCTAACCTTTCTTTGCCAAAGTTTCAGATTCAGGTTGTGGTCGTAAAAAACGTTTTTTTTATTTATATATATACATTCGGCTCTATAGCCTTTTACTTTATAATTTGTACAAAGTTAATAAACAATTGACAAAAGAAATAATATATAAAAAAATACAGATGTGAATATAAATTATTTAGAAACATAATCAAGAACAATATAAATATAGAATAAAAGGTGACAATAAAACAATAACAGTACTTTGATGAAATTAAAAATATAAATAATAATTTCACACAATAAATTATACAGCATTAGATTTAATTATTTAAAATTTTATCCAAAAGTAAGTCTTGCGTATTTTATAGTTTTCTCTTAAAAGTTATATTATTTTCACCCCTTATATCCCCCGGTAGTTTCATATATTATTTCATTCCTCTGTACATGATAGAATTTTTCTTTCTGAACGGTAATCTTCTTGTGCAATAATCATGTTTGTGTTGTTTTTTATCTATTTTTGTTAAGAGTACTAAAGTGTAATTTTCATTAATAATTCTATATATAAATAGAAGTACATTTAATTTAATTATTTTATTAAATGACAATATCTGTAAATTTTCCAGCATCACTTTCTTTCACGATTCTTTTGTATTATACATTACTATATAATATCGAATCAAGTGTATATAATATTGCTATACGTTAGCAATATTATATACACAACTCAATATTGATAAATTTTGTAAACACAAGAATGATAAAATAAAGAAAAATATTTTTTGCATACATTAATTAATGTCATATACTTTAAATGCATCTTCATGTAATATATATTTTCGTACACAACACACGTTTCATAAGTTTTATTTTTAATCGTACACTTATTTTTAACTCAAAAACAGGACAATCACGACTAATTTGTAACGGATAATAATTATACAACGACCTACCACAACAGACCAAACAATTGACTACTAACAATTTCAAAATAGAAGTGAGAAAAATGCTAAAACGCAACCAAATATCACAAATGGCTTTGTGTCATTATTATTATATTATTATATCGAACTGTAATGTAAAATGGTATCCATAGACCTTCCAGGTCTCTATTATATTTTAAATAAAAAAACATTTTCCTCCTTTTGTATGACTTCTACATGCTACAATTCACTGTACCAAAAATGAAAAACAAATTCCTTCGAAGTCAAGCCAGCTCCCTCATCCACGTTTTGCGTAATGCCTTAGAAAAAGGAAGCGAAATTAACAAGAATTCCATAACATGGCGAAAATCTTGGAACTGAGGATTTCGATTTTTTACTAAATAAATATATTTAAACGTTATAGCAAATTTTATCATGATATATATTTCACCAATTGAAAACAAAATTAGGCATTTTTTCATTTTCTACATTCTTATCTGTTCACATAAAAAACTTATATATTTTATTTTATTTTAAAAATAAACTCCATATCAATGTCTAATAATATTGGTCTGGCGAATTATTCCTATAATAGGTGCTTACTTTGTAGGGTGAATATGGGAAAAATATGTAATTGTATTTGTATAAAAACTTATCATAAATATAATTTATTATTTGTACCTACTTGAAATTGTATGCATATATATTTATGTAAATTAATAAATTAGTATTCAAGCACGGTCACCGATTAAGCCAAGAAACAAACCGCTCGATCTTGTCTTTTTTAACTCAAAAAATGACAAATAGGTATAAGGTTTTTGATGTAAGTTGGTTGCCGAAGAAGTAAACCAAAAATTCCACAATCCCGTTTCAGCTTTCGTTTCACGATGGTACCCTATCAAAAGATGATTCTATTTGCAGTTGAAATGAAAAATCTGGATAGGAGATTGGTTTCATCTTGTTTAGCTCCAATTTCACTGATGTTTAGTTGGAATTGGATTTAGGTGAGGCTGGCACGTCCCCATCATAAACCATATCCGCTCACCGCCGTAGGGATGGGCAGATAAGGTAGGAGGGCACATATTTGAGGGTGGTTATCTACAACAGGTGTTCTAACTCTTGATATACTATCAGTCCGTGTATGGGTCAATTTCCCTCCTCCCCTATTAAATAATTATGCTGAAAACATCTTCAGCAACCACGACACTGAGCGGTCTACAGTATTTAGTTTTTATTTGTTATACAGGAATTGTTTTTCTTATTATAGAGAATACTGGAAACCCCTGCGTGTGGTCTAGAATAAAATATTATTAATATCCCATTGTACAAATAAATGTCAGCAATCCAAATTGGTATGGGTTTTACTATACACTTTTTTGTGGTATTATAAGAAGCTGAGTATGTTGCTTGAATGGCAATTTAATTTTTAATATTGCACGTGGGGATATAATTCGTTATTTTTTCAATTGATTCAGCAACATTGTAGATTGAATCTCTCATCATGCTTTAAGCATGTTTTTTTCTTTCGTGTACCTACTCATGTACGCGCGTAGAAGTTAAACATAAAAACTAAAACAACGACAAAATTATATATTAATGTCGCTCAAAGTATTATGTAAAAATTAAAAAAATCAGCACACAATTTTAAAATCGTGAGTGAAAATAAACTCTTAAGAGTTTAATATTTTTAATCAATACAAGTAATGGTTTAACAATAAATTATACCTTCTGAATAGCTAACTAAACTCAATATTATGTATTTTAGAGTTAACATTTAATTACCTATTCAGATGGTAATTGTTAATCCCCTACCTGTATTGATTGATTGTATTATTAATGTTATTTCTCATAATTTCACCAAATATATATATGTAAGCTCACTTAAATGTTCTATAAATTCATAATGGTATAATCCAACTTAACGATCATCGTGGTTTGGATATTAAAAATATTGAACTCGAAAAATCGTGTTTTGAATTTTTTTAAATAAAAAATGTTTTTTACAATAAATAACGCCGGATTACAAAAAAATTTAATATCTCAAAGTATGGAGAAGCAAAAATCTACACCGATCGTTATCGATTATTTTGTTGATTATTTTGTTTAATATTTAAAATAACTGGGGCAAAAAAAAACTTTCTTAATGGTTTGCATCTGAATGTATAATATATATTGTATATTTTTGATGTTCAAAAGAAAATCGGTGGTGGCTATGTCATGTAGCTGCCGCGTTGCTGTAGATTCGAGTTTTTCTCCAGCCGTGTAATTTCATTTTTAAATGCATTTAGTGGTCTCGCATTTTCGCTACATGTCCCGCTACATGATGTTTCCCGCTATACGCATTCTCGCTATAATGCTCAAATTCCGTTACGATAAAAAATTTACCCTTATCCGCCAAAAGATGATAACTTCCAAAATTAAAATCACAATTCAAGTGTTGAAGCACATATTAACTACCCAGGGAATTAATATTATTAAGTTAAAAGATTTTCTGCGAATCTTTTTAAAAATCATTAAAATCTCCGTTTAATTTTCAATTTCCTGGTACTTGTCGGACGTACTCCGTTGCAAAATAATTATGCAAAACTATTTCTTCCGGACGCAGTCTGTTTTCTACGTTTTATTTTCTCACTTGGCCACATTGATTAAACTGTCGTTTATATTTAAATAAATAATGGTGGTTATAATGGTGAATAGTCCTTGGTGTCACATCAAAAATATGCGAGTTTGGTGGGGGTGGCTGTGCGTGGGTGGGATTGGGTGACGAACATGTGCTTTCTAGCACATTGTTTTCTTATGGGAAGACAGAAAATACTTCAGATTGTTTCAAAATAGGCGCGCCGACTGTGTCGGTGATTCGATAAATTCGATAAATTTCTTGTAACTTTTGGAAGGAGAATGTTCTAGAAGGTTTGCGAAAGTTCTATGACGATCCAAACAGTGTACTAAAAATCAACGCGTGCGAAGCCGCGCGGACACTTTATAAAAAGGAATAATTATTGACCCTTTTGTACGTTTTATACAATATAACCCATAAATTTAAGTACTTTGTCATATTTCTCTTATTACATTATTTATACTTCATTCGATAGAAAATTCCTTATCTTCTTCAATGGCTCTACGATTGATATTGATCCTTAGCCTTCCCAATAATCAATCTCCGTGATAATCTGTCTTTTGTTGTATATTTCTGTTTATTTACCAGCATCAGGCCTTTAGCATTTTTCACGCCGCGTCTCTAAGAAACCTTGATTTTCCATTAGTTTTTCTCCCTTGATCGAATATCGTTTTTGAATCATGTATTCATTGTAGCATGCTTTTCGCCCATCGTACTAATAGCATTTTTAAATGTACTAACAATTTGGTATCCTTGTAAGGTAAATTGTACCGAATTCTCTGAATTTCCCTATCATTTACTAGTGCATACATACGCCGCAAGATTTTACAACTGAAATTATGCAACAGATCAATTTTAAAATATTTTTACCTCTTTTTTGATATTGTTTAGGAATGTAGGCATTCTACAATAATATTTAACATTTCAAAGAACTACTGAAAATTCAATTCAGGAAACAAAATTCATTCTCATTGAAATTTATTTTCTAACGCATATCCCAGTAAAAATGTTTTTATTTTTTAAAAATTCAAGTGTTTTGAAATTTAAATATTTATTATGAAATTGATTTTTTTTTCAATATAAATGCTTATAAGTTCAAAATCATTGAATTATAATATAAACAAGGTACCTCATATCTACTAATTCTTATTTTTGTTTTTTTCTTTGCCAACTTTTTGCAAAAACACGTGAAACTTGCTGTGACCATAGTATATTATATAAGATGCGCTATTCATTGGATTATTAACATTTACTTATCAAGTTATATTGCATTATATACAGAGTTATTTGGAAAACATTAATAACCTCGTAGGACTATATTTCTGATTTAATTTTGAGTAGAAAATGTTCAAGTAACCATCAATAATTATGTAGATATGCGACATATAAGTTTGCATTTTTCTTCAATATTTCTGACATTTTTTTTGTTAAACGCTTGATTACCATTACAGTAACTTATATCGAATATGCAAAATTCATTCGCATTACTACACATCAAATATAAAGCCTTCTAATCCCATTTGGAATTTCTGCAGGGTTTTTATCATTTTATTTAACTTGTATTGAAACGAATGAATTTTTCGTAATCGATATATATTACCTACTGTAATGATAATTCAATATTGAGAAAAAAATGCAAACTTTGATAAATATATGCATAACTATTCATATTATCGCATGGCTGCTTGAACATTTTCGACTGGGAACCAAGGCAGGAATACAGTCCTGCGAGGTTATTAATGTTTTCCAAATAACCCTGTTTACATATTTTTATGTTTTGTATAATTTTATACATCAGAAAAGAGCTGTCAAACTTGAAATATCACTGAGAGATTCCAGTCTAACAGAACTACTTCATCAAATCTTATGTTTGAGTTTCCGCTACTTTTGAAGGTTTTAAAAAATAAATCTATCTGGTGGAGCCTGGCTAAAGGCAAACAACCTTATATTTTGACGAATGTTCATGGATGTAACTTAAGGCCCAAAATACGTGCCCCAAAAATGTTGGGGCACAAAATAGTCGTGTCCATTATAAAATAACTTTTACAGCCAAAATCATATTTATAAACTTGGCTAGCAGCTGAAATATAATGCCTTATCTTATCTATAGACATAAGATAGTAAATAATGTTATAAAATGAGAAAAATCAGCACATTTAAAATGTTCCATATTTTAAACTTCATATAGTTTGGAAGTGATAGGATATAAGAACATAGGTACCTACTTTATTTTTTGAAATTATTTGAAGTTTGAAAAATGGAACATTTTAAAACAAGAAAAAGCTTGTGTCAAATACCTCTAAAGGAGAAGAAAAGGAGTTCAGTTGTTTTCTGAAAGCGTCTTGTATCTGTTGTGCTGTTTTCCATAATATTGATGAAAACAATGTAATTTTAAATTTGAAACTAAATTACGATCACATAGGTCACCCAGTTTCCGAGATTTTATTTATTTTCTGCTAAATGTTGATTTCTAGTAAAATTTTCCTTACTCAAGAGTTTCAATAAAAAATTGGTCCTTCGAGCCGGATCTGAACTTTTTTTTCTATTCTATTTTCAATTCTATTTCGAATGGAGAGCAGACTGATCAAAAATCAAAAATAGAGAAGGTCGGCAAAGAAATATTTAATCCATGCACCCAGAACCTAAAAGTGGCAGATGACAGTTGCGCTCGAAATATTACAAAGCATCCGTATGAATTCAAACTCTTAAGCAGCCTTTAGCCCGTAAATAGCGCCGTCACAACCAGCGAAATCGCTGTAGAATCTTTTGTTCGCTAAGTTCCGGGGCATCATAAATATTTATATCGAACAGTCGCTAAGCCAAAACAAGGAGCTATGCAGATTGCTGATATCTTTGCCAAGCTACAGGCGGTTCTTTTTCCGTCACAGCAAAAATACTTAAAATTTTCCTCAAAAATAAATCTTCATTGGCAGCAGGATTTTGTTCTTCTTCTAAACAACTTGTTGTTAGTTAATATCTACCGTATCTACCGTACTGAGACATACTCTACAAATCCACTGGAGCGATCATGTATCTAGCGTTACAGTTCTGCGTCACTCTAAATATCGGCCAATTGAGGACATGATCGTGGGAGCGAGATTGAGATGTACGGGAGACGTGATACGCATGGACGATCACAGACTTCCGAAGCGGGTATTATATGGGGAGATAGTGGGCAAGCAAAAAGCTGGAGTACATAAGAAAAAGTATAAAGAATCTCTCCAAGAGTTACTGAGCCTATTTGGAGCACCCAAGAACTGGGAGCAACTGGCACGAGATCTTGTGAGCTGGAGAAGAGTGTGCTGCCGGGCTGAGGGTGTTGCGGCGGTCAGATGATCAAAAAATGAGCAGCGAGCCGCAACCATGCGTCAATGGGACCGACCAACACAACCGCTAAGCAACAACAACTAAGTTAGACCAGCGAGGGATCCTCGATCACGAGGCCCGCAACAACAACCGTATTCATTACTTCAAATTTACTATAAGGAAATCAGCAACGTCATTGACTGCAGTACTTCTCAGACACAAATTCAGATAAAATTCGGTTTTGGTCTTCACGTCACTAAAATTCAGTTTATCTTGGTTTACGTTAAATACACAATATTTTTGACTGTTAAATTGAATTGTCACTAAAGCAACCAAACACAACATAATAAAATTGTAAGCTCAACAAGATAAGCGTGTCTTTGCGTATATTAGTATAAAATGGCATCAAAAATATAATTTAAAAATACAGAACTGCATAAAAACTATGTACAATAGAAATTTTGGAGAATTTTTTAAGGATACCACATTGGTAACAATGCAATATTGTTGAAGAAAGGATTCCCATCCCACCAAGAGAATCCTCCCGGTGTTCATATGACGTGTCGCGTTTTGTACATAAAAAGCATACAGCCAAAACCTTGCCTACATGATTAAAAGCTGCAAATAGTTGAAAGACCAAATATGGAATAACAGAACACACATGGAGGGAAATTTGATAGCCCGCTCGTGAATTACGGCCTGAATTCACTATAGACAAATAAAATCAATGCAGGAATATTTTTGAGGAGGCCAAGACCAACCAGCGGCTATAGAGCCTTGCTTGTGATAAATAAATACGAATTATATATTTGATTTATGTTATATCATCTTTATCGTGTCATAAGTAAACTTCCAATCACAATAGTGAAAAAAATTGAAAGACCGATCTAAATTATACCCTCTTCCCGCTAAACGCTAGCATAATTGAATATAATCGAAGAAAGAAAGAAAGAAAAAATCTCGGGACCAAATCAAATATAATATTATAGATTAATCAAATAAAAATATATTAAAGCACCCTTTACATAGACTTCCAGCATATGCAAAACGGAAATAAGCAAAAATAGAATTGAAATAAAGAAGAGGTCTGAATGTGTGCATCCCTGCAGAAGAATTATTTAAATAAATTCTGGATGTTTTTTAAAAGCTGAACATCTCAAGCCTTACCCAGATTATGTAAGAGCTTTGGCAATGCCGTCTATATGTTTTTTTTCCTTAGAATACTGTTTTAATATATCACACGCGTTCATGTGATCAGTATGAAAAATGCAGCATTTTTTTCAGCAATATCAACCTATATACTGATAATTTATTGGCATAAAAATTCAATTCTAATTGGTATACATATAGAATGTACCGAATTCTATTAAAGGTTAAAGGACAAAGTTTTCTGGGGTTACGCAGCTAAGATAACATCATTTTTCTATCTTTCCCGGCGTAAAGAGTTGTAAAAGATTATATTACTCTTCTGGTTTGTGTCTTCTGGAGAATTATACCGTGTCTTTACAACCTTTCTGGCCAACAATTCGGATCCCATTGCAGGGTCCATCATCAGGGCTGATAGACCCTGCAATGGGATCCGAAACATCGGCCAGAAAGGTCGTAAAAAACGGCATAATATCTCAGAAGACACAAACCAGAAGATTCTGAGTGGCCGTGAAAACCTAAGAACACCATATTACTCATTGCGGAAAACGTGTCCGAAGCATGCGGCTTTCCTTTGTTTTTTTTTCCTTCGCAACGGAATTCGAATAAAATACTTCGACCAACAATTACATTTATCAGGGCTTTATAGATTGATTGCGCTCCCTCAAACATCGCTCGCTGATCGCAGCTTAAACTGAACTCCTTGATTACATGGCGGCATTCTTATATTATTGATTTTATCTCTTAATTAATGTGTCTTACACATTTGTTACAAAAAATAATTAGCAATTAAATAAATCTAGTAATATCAAATTCAAACTGCTTACTCATAAAACATGTCCGGACCATTTGATAATTAGTTGCTATAAATGTAGCATAAATCCAGGATTAAAATGTTAAAACTTGTTCCAATTTAGTGCGTTCTGAATTTGGTGCGGGCCAAAGTTCGTTATCCCGTTAATTTGTTTAATGTAGCACTTAATTTAATTATTTTAGAGCACCTTTTTCGATATTTTATATTTCACGAGGTCTCGCTGATGACTATGCGGTCGGGACGAGCTTAAACGCTTTTAAAACGAGAAGAAAATGGTTTGCAGGGTTAAATATTTTGGATTAACATTTTTTTACAAACCTTTGTTTTTCAAAAAGATAATTTTTTTTAGATCTATTGTTATTTTACGAGCATGTAATTAAACTGTATTGTATAAGGCGACCGCTGAAGAGAGGGCATCCGCAAAAGACCTGTCGTGTTATTTTTAATTAAACGAAAATTAATAAAGAAAAATATTAATCATTTTATATACACTAAACAGATTTAACGTAGTGAAATTATGAATAGTTAAAAATAGAAGTATTTGTTATTTTATTGTTTAATTAAGTAATAAAGTAACCTTTATCCGAATGAAATAAATGTTCTGCAGTCATGATCTCAACCTTGGATTGCGAATGCGAATCGTAAGATGCAATGTATTTTCAAAATGTCCTTAGGTTTTCACGGCCGTACAGAATCTTGTGTATAGTTTTCTGGGATATTCTGCCGTGTATATGTGACCTCTCTGGCCAACGTTTCGGATTCCAGGGTCCATCATCAGGGCTGATGTGATGAGTGAATGTTGACCTACACTTAACCTACACTTCAACACTCACTCATCACATCAGCCCTGATGATGGACCCTGCAATGGGATCTGAAACGTTGGCCAGAGAGGTAACATATACACAGCAGAATATCCCAGAAAAATATACACAGAGGGCAATGTATTTTCGGTTTTATTTTTTGAAATGAAAGCGTGGACGCTTACCAAAGAATTAATTAGGCGACTTGAGGCATTCGAAATGTGGATCTACAGAAGAATACTCAAAATAAGCTGTATTGTATACAGAGCTACGAATAAAAATGTTATGAATAAAGAAAAATAAGTTATTAAAACAATAAAAATCCGAAAACAACAATACTTCGGACATGTGTGAGACATCAAGAGAAGTACGAGATCTTACACCTTATAATGCAAGGAAAGATTGCTGGAATTTGGGGTCCTGGAAGAAGGAGAACCTCGTGGCTGATAAACCTGAGAGAGTGGTTTAGCTAGTCTACTATAGAGATGTTCCGGGCCGCAATAAACAAAGTTCTCATAGCCAACATGATATCCAACGTCCGTTGAACGCACAGGGCATGAAAAAAAGAATTAAGTAATATTTTTTTTTATTTAAAAAGTAATAATAAATCGACATTTCAAAACTACTGCTTGGTTATTTTACTGTACTTTACTACAAGACGCTAAATTACTTTAGATTACTTTTTTTAAATTTTTGTTTGAAACAGAATTATTAAATACATAAGTTTATAATGGAAAGTTTCTCGCATTTCTTAAACAAATTCTTATAAAATAATGAGAATCTTTTTTACAAATTTTTATAATCTAATAAACAAAACTCTTGGTAAAGTAGTTCCTCTAATACCAACCAAAATTATTATCAACATAATTATCTAGAGAATATAGAATATAATAGTATTTAACAACTTTATATTATCGCGTTTACTTCATTTAAGTGGGGGGGTAAGGTTGATTCAATACAAAAAAAGGCATTTTTTTATGATTTTTTTGTGACGACACCGTTAAAATTTATTTATTAAAACTAATAGTACATTAAAGTATGATAATTGAAGAATATTGTGTACAATTTTCAAGAAGAAATATTAAAAAATACGGCAATGGCAGCAATTATTCGGACGTGTCTCGGAAAAAAGTAGAATTGCGGTGTCCATCATAACTTGGTGCTAGATCATCTGAAATCAAATAATCAAAATTCATTCGTTAGATAATAGATTTTCCCAACCCACTGGGAGGGTTTTTTGAAATTTCAATTTTTCAATTTTTTGGAACACTTTGAAGGGAAAAACGCGATTTTTTGCGAAAGAAATCGACTAATTTGTTATAAAAAATATAAATTATTAACAAATTTGAAAAAAAGTCTCCAGCGTTACCTCTTAAATTATGTACAGAAATAGTGTTCAAAATTTCAAAAGGATCGGTGCAGTAATTTTGAAGTTTTGATGGACACCGACTTTGAAAACGTGAGATGTGGGGAAAACGCTTTAAAGTTTTGCACAATGTAAAATTCAAAATAAAACTCGACACTTATTTTATACTTACACATAATCGTCGATGCCATGTTCACACAGCAAAGAGCTTTCATCATCAGCATCTTTTTGTCCTTGTCTACGTAAAACTCTTCCAATACAATAGCACGTCCGGTAGTCCTCAGGTGAGCGCGTCTCTTAACTGCCCGAGCAGGTATAGAAAATCAGTCTGAGCATCGCTCAAATGTTCATAATTTCGTCAATTTTGCTCCGATTGACTTGAAATTTTGACACAATATTCTTGCGATGTTAAACATTCATTTAAAAAATTAAAAATAAAATGCAAAAAAAAAAATTAAAAACCTTACCCCCCCCTTAATCTGTGTTGTTAACCTAAAATATTTATTCTTCTTCTTCTTCTACCTCTGGACCAGCTAATCTATTTCCAGTTCTGTTTGCTTAACAATCTCAGAAAAAAAAATTATCACAAAACTATTTTTTTAAACTTTTTAACATGTTAATTACTCCTCGCGCCGTTTTTCGCATTTTCAGGCATCAAATTTTTCTAAATTACTCAGCACTGGATTATTTTAGGCTTTTCAAATAAACTGTGTTCAATATATTCTGTTCTAGGAACTGAAGCCCTATTAATCTATGTAAAGTGTTTTTATTCACATACTCTTTGAAACCTAAATCATTGAACGCTAATGAATAAAAGTCGGTGTTCATATGATCATTTTATATAAGAACGAACAGTTTATCAGTCTCATTTTTTTCTATGCTTTTATGTATAAAATTATAGTTATTTTATATAAAATATCAATAGTGAGTAGCTTACTTTTTAAAATATCTTGAAATATGATTTTTTTTACTATTTTCCCCTGCAGATTATTGAAAATTGAACAATTAAAAACTGTCTCTGTAATATTCAACATCAGTATATATTTCAGTTTTGAGATTTATCTCAAAGTATATATTAAAAAATTGTGAATTCAGTCAAAAAATGCTTGATTTTACATATCCGTTCGATACAATCTGTCTATACATCGAATTTTAATTTTTAGTATTCGTTGTATCCTGATGAAGGGACCAGTTGATAATTCGATAAAACATTAATATTTCAATTAATAGTTGATTTTTAAAAAGTTTTTTTTCAATTTCATTTACATTTTTTTTTCATATTTATTTATTTTTGATACGTATTACATACATAGGTACATATGACAAACTTCACAGCAGTTTTACGACATGGTTGTCTTCAATATTGTTTGACAAATTTTTTTTCAATTTTTTTAAGTTATATTTTTTTTATTATTAAGATTATAGAGTAGGTCATTATAGAGTATTGCATGATTTTTACAATTGATACATGATAATTTTAAATTATTGTATGATTAGGTTAATATATATTCATATATATATTACATAGCTTTAATATATATTCTTTTACCTTGTACTTTTTTGAAGCCAATGGAGTTTTTTTATCTTGCATCATCTCGAAGAATATTTTATCTTTTTACCTTGTACTTTTTTGAAGCCAATGGAGTTTTTTTATCTTGCATCATCTCGAAGAATATTTTATCTTTTTACCTTGTACTTTTTTGAAGCCAATGGAGTTTTTTTATCTTGCATCATCTCGAAGAATATTTTATCTTTTTACCTTGTACTTTTTTGAAGCCAATGGAGTTTTTTTATCTTGCATCATCTCGAAGAATATTTTATCTAATTTATTAAAGCTTCTTGGCACAATACATTATCTTTTTCTTTCACCATACACGTTGTTTGTGATTGGTATTCTCATTGTTCGTCCTGTCGATCTGATTGTATAGTTATGATGCGTGTCAGTATAATATATATATATTAATATAATTTATCATTTATTCTAGAATTATATTATATTTTACTTTTTGGTCGATTAGTAATATTTTGCATACTTTGAATAATTCATTACAATCATCCTTGTACAAGCATTTAGTTCTATTACCTACTATAAGTTTTAGGAATCTTAATTGTAACTATTTAATTATTACTTTTCCAGTGTCTTGATTTTTTATTACTTTGCCTTGACATTTCTTTTAAATTGTATAATTTATCTCCCGGTAAAATACAATTTATCCTCGCATTCATCTTGGTGAGAATATTGACGCTGCCTGCGGTCATTTCAAATCGGCACTGTTCTCTCTATGCAGCTGTCTCTGTCGCCACCCTTCCTCCCTGGTTGCTCCACAGCCCTCCTCCTGACCGCATTTGTGGAACCTGAAGAACAAGGAAGTTGTCTTTCTTGAAGTAACCACGGTTTATGTACTGGAATTCGAGATCCAGAAGACTCTTGAAAAAAAAACGATAAATGTGTTCCCAAAAATTTTCATCAATACCTACTGCTTAACTGGAGATTGGTTATTAAAATTGATTATAAGTTAGTAAAAGGGAAGGGTTTTGTTCAAATATGCAAATTAATGATGTTGAATAAAGTTTTGAACTACTATTAGATTGTCTTTTTCAAACTCGTGTATTCTTAAATCGAGAAGAATCACATTATCGAAGGTTGCCGAATAGTCAACTTCTATTCAACTTAACTTTAAATATTAAAGTATTGAAAAATATGGAAAAAAATACAAATCACATTCTATATCCACAAAATGTCCGTAAAATAAATATATCAAATTAACATGCAAAAAAACTGGAGATATATGGTCTTGCGAGTTGTAAATAATCGCGTTGTCCTAGGAATTCAACACAGAATAAGCTGTGCAAACTTCGCGACGACAGAAAACGTTGTTCTAGAGTTGTTGCAGCTTCAGAAAGATTTTATATAATTATAATGCAATATTTTTATATTTTTATGGAAGGCGTGGTGAGGTCGTAGTAATGAAATACGTATTGTGGTTGCGTGTTGTTGTTTATTTCTTACTGGAGATAAGCCCCGGTAGCAAGTGAAATAAGAGCGCAATACCTAAAATATGCGGTAGAAGGTCATACCGAGACGTGAGCGTAGCGAGGCCGGCGCTTGGACTGCTGTGGAGACTAATGATGATGATGTGACGATGCATTATCCTTTTTCCGATTTCAGCTCCTATGTATTCCCCCATTGATGCAATTACATAAGAGTACTCATAAGACATTTACTTAATTATCGATTGATGCAATGTTGTGTGCTAAATCTATTAATCTATTCGTTTGACAGAGGTTAGCAGTATTATCGTGACACCACTTTACCTACTAACCAAAATTATTTTGTCGATGAAACTCTTTTGCATCATGGTTGTGGATCGAGTATGCACGAACTTACTGACACGGCGCGAATGACGTCACTAAATATTTTATATTTAAAAAATAGATGGGTAACTATTAATATACGAATTTTCTATAAACTACTGTTACATAAATTTATGACGAAAATTCTAATGATGTATTTTTTAATCTATCTGTTGGGAGTAGTTTGCCGCGCCAGATTTTGAATCGGCGATGCCCACCCTCGGTGTTCGATTGATATTGAAATTCGCGCCCTTTTGCGAAAGTGAATTTTCCCGCCGGAATCCAGTTATCCCTTTCTGAACAGATTTCCTCAATTTTATCCCGGTTTCCGGCCCAAAGGGGAAGCAAAAGCGATGAGGATATATATCACCTCCAGAGACGGCTGCGCTCGGCGCATTTAACGGGAAAGATAATCGAAGCTGCACCATCTTGTATTTGCATCTCAATTAAAGCTAGCATCACAAGCCCTTAGAATAATAAATTTAGTTATAATGCAACAGCTACATTCATTTTTATCATAGCACAGTCAAAACCGGATTTTTTTCTTTATCAAAACTAAAAGCTCATTTTTATCACAGCATATTCAAAACTAGAAGCTCATTTTTATCACAGCTCAGTCAATGCTAGAAGCCCATTTTTATCACAGCACAGTCAAAACAAGAAGTTCATTTTTTGTCACAGCTCAGTCAAAACTAGCAGCTTATTTTTAACTAGCTGTGCCCGCGCGGCTTCGCATGCGTAGAATTTTAGTACACTGTTTGGATCGTCATAGAACTTTGGCAAACCTTCTAGAACATTTTTCTTCCAGAATTTTCAAGAAATTTATCGAATGTACAGGAACCTTCTAGACACACCAACATATTCCGCCAACCTTATCCTTCCAGAACTTTCTAGAGCAGGTTTTTCCGGAACCTTTTAGACTCACCGACACAGTCAGCGCGCCTATTTTGAAATAATCTGAAGCATTTGCGGCCTTCCCATAACAAAACAATGTGCTAGAAAGCACATTTTCGGCACCCACTCCCACCCACGCTCAGCCACCCCCACCAAACTCGCATATTTTCGATGTGACACCAAGGGCTATCCACCACCATAACCATTGGTGGGTGGTATTTATTTTTGACACCTTCATAATTACCGATAAACCTTACCGATTTAGTGATAATGCCACTTTTCGGTAAATTTGCAGCCCCTTATTATTATATTATTGACTGTATTTTTAATTTATTTTTGATCATTTTAATTTATTTTCTTTCCACATCAGGTTTTTTTTTTAACAGCGTTTCTGTCGTCCTGGAAGATGCTGAGAAATTTGAACTCCAAACAAATTATGCCTACCGAATAGAACACACCGAAAATTGTATTTAAAATGTCTTATAAATTTGGAAACTCGCTGTGTGTGACATTCTCAGACGATATTTTTTAAATACATATCCAAGTTTAAACTTTCACCATCTTTAATCACTTTTGAGTTTTGCCTTTCGAGGAGAAAATAATTCTCAAGAAGTTAGCTCTTCTAATTATTCTACTAATTAAGTAGTGAAAGTTAACTTAGTTAACTAAGTTAGTGAACTTAAGTTAAGAAATTATAGGAAAGCTTTCCAGCTTTTCCACCTGCTCAATAATTAATAAATAATTATTAGTCATCTCAATAGATTATCATGAAACATTTTTAAAATTATGCTTATATTAAAAGTTATTATTTTGTTATAATTTTTTTAATAAAATTGCCGGGCGTGCTTCACATATTATCTTGTCAAAATCACACAATAAAAATCGTATTTTAAATAGAATTTTTCCTTGTCACTTTTTGTCGTAGACGGCGTTTTTGTATATATTTCATCAGTGATCATCAGAGCCGATGCAATCATTTTTTTTAATAATCTTTTTTTTATTTACGCTTCAACTGGCCAAGCGGCCCAATCACAGAAGCGAAACACATCACAAAACACCCAGGCTTGAGTAAATCACATAGATTAATCGTGACCTCAACGGGAATTGAACCCGGAACCCTCGGTGTGAGAAGTCAGTATCATACCGACTGGGCTACGAGGGCCGTCGTTTTTTTTTTCAAATTTCTTAGTATACGACTATTCTGATTACTATTACAAGTACATACAGTTTCATTGTAAAGAATCGAATCATTATTCAAAAACTTCTTAAAGATCTCCATTATTAATTATTCTGTACGTCTGTATCGTTATTAATGATTTTAAATTCAATGCTGTTTGTATCATCGCATTGCAAAAATATTGTATTTTAGCGTCGTTCAAAATATTTTTCTGCAATCAGACTAGATTAAAAATTTTAAAAACATACAACAGATTTATTTAGATACTTGCTTACTTGATTAACATCACGCCGTTTCCCCGTGGGGGTAAGCAAAGAGGATAGAGCGCCATACTCTTCTGTCCTGACATACAACTCTCGCCTCTTTCACATTCATACATCTTCGCATGCAAGCTCGACGGTTATTGAGGCTTCTAACAGGACCATCCTCCAATATCTAGTTAATATGGTCGTGTCACGTTTTCCACAGTCTCTCCCTCTTTCTGGAACTGTCAACATTTGCGTTATATATCATTCTTACCATTCTTTCCTCATTCGCTCAACATGCCCAGACCACCCGAGCGACCCTTTTTTAATTCTATTAATTATGCTAAGATCAGCTTTAAATTTATTCTCATATATTCATTCCTTATTCTATCATAAATGGATTTGTTACACATACGTCTGAAGGATCTCATCTCCACTGCATTAAGTCTGCTTTCGTGCCAGCTCCAGCTTTACTTCCATATATCAGTATTGGTACCAGAGTTCCATTATGTACCGCTTTTCTTGCCTCCGTATTGCCTTTACTTAGGTTATATTCATTTTAAAAAATTCTATTAAGTTTAACCAACATAGAAAGCAGTTACATAATTTTTAATAAAATGAAAGCTTTCGTTATTTTTAAAAAGAGTTTACGTAATGTACCCATTAAAAATTGTCATATTTTGATGACATGAAAAAATATGAAAGCCGAAACACTACAGAATCAAGGCCCTTTCAGAATGTAATAATAAAGTACTTTAAGAATTCATAAACCATAGAAAATCTCTTAAAATTTAATTTCCCAAAACGGAGAAAATTTACCGAAATGCTTTCATCAAAATTACAACCCAAATCGTAATTATTTTTTGGGCCAATATTTTAATGGAAATTTATTTTAAGAAATGTAAGTTTAGGGAGACCATTAGAATTAGGCTATTAAATTTTAAGTGAATATATTTTTCACAATAATTTACTGCTATATTAACTTCATAGAAGTAAATCATTAATTCTGTAAAGTTAGTATATTTTTGTTTTATTTAAATATATATACTATTTACTGTAAAGGTTTCTATTATGCAGTTTCAATGCATTTTTTTAATCACTTTTGTTTGTACTTAAGTTTACTTAGTATCGGTAAGATTTTAAGCATTTTAAATAGTTTGTTAGGTTGGTCCTTACATTTTTGCGATAGTCTTTTATATAAAAATGGCAAGAGCTCATAATTCGTAAACCAATTATTTAGACGCTTAATATTTATTTATTTATTTATTTTACGCCCTTATGAGCTTTTACAAGAATACAGAATATAAATTTAAAAATAAATATCATAAGACAGATAAAATAATAATACAGATAAAAGGTACAAATAATAATAGTTAAAAGGTAAAATAATAATACAGAAAAATTTATTATCGATTTCCATTTCGTTGAGATGTAAAGAATTGTATCAGCTTTGTCCTAAACACAGTTATCTTTGAATTGATGTATTTTGATGTAGCAGTTTGATCCAATTAGCCGTTCTATATAATTTGTTGATGTTACGTAGGTATATAATATTACACATTGTTTGAAGCATCCAATTCGTACGGTTTCCACAATAAACTAATTAATTATTATCATCCCCTGATACAAAATCTCTCTGTCAGACGGATTCCTTAGGGACGAGGGGCGAGATCTCCTCGCAACAGCTCCGAGACAATTCGCCTATGATTTGAACCCTATTTGGTAGTCCGAATTAATTACGGAAATATTCCAAATGCGTATGTTAATTAATTACATTTTTGTTGTGATTAAATAGCTCACTAAGGAGGATTGCCTATATAAATGAAGAAAGAGAGGATATTTACTTTATCTGTTTCTTATAGTGCCATCTCCTATCGAAGGTCGGCGATCATAATAGCGATCACGATTATATTCACCACCACGCATAACAATTCTCTTATACCAGTCCCTCTAGTTACATAGCCACGAGATGCAGTAACTTCCTGCATTTTTTACTTCCTTTCTTTTAACTCGTGGCGTCTGCTTGCTTGTTTTCTTGAAGAAAAAACTTTGGATCGATTTTTAACCCTTTTCCCGTGATCCAATCGAGCTGAAACTTTGCAAGCAGACTTGTGGTGACGATCAAAAAGATCTATAAATTTTTCGTTAAAAAATAATAATAATTATAGTATAATTTTGGATTTTTAGAAATTTTAATGTTTTTTTTTCAAATTGGAAACATTACAAAAGTTTGATTAATACCAACGGCGCCGGCGGCCCGATAACGTCACGGAATATTTAAAATTTGAATTACTCCGTTGGTAGGTATAATAGGTACTTCACTACGAATTTCGAAAATTTATGACAATTGGTTCACAGATGACAGCACACTTCGGTTTTTCGGGAAGAAATCAAATAATAAAGAGATATTTTTAGAGATTTTTGACAAAGATATTTGTCTAGACATGTTTGATTTTCAGTCAATCAATTATTACATGATGGTAAACTTAATTTACAAAGAAAGGGAGTAAAATAAAAAGTTGGTTTTTATGGGTTAGTTTTTTACCACTCATTTTTAAGGCTATATACCTTGGTCCTCTCAAAATATGTCAGAAATACCCGAGCTTTCTTACGCCAACATTCTATCCACCTGGGAAGCTTTCACTATGCGTCTGTAGAGCCACAGCTCAAAGGCCCCGGCTTTAACAATCATTTCTCGGTTAAGTGTTCATGCCTCCATCTTCTATATAAACTTTAATAATTAAAAAAAATTATATACTAGATTTAAAAGACTAACTAACTTTCGTGACGCCTTTCTCTCACTGGGGTAAGTAGGTAGGTAGGGCTCAATAACAAGGTAAAGTTGGCAAAGAGGATTTCTCGCTAAGGATTGCGTGAAGCAAAGTTAAAATGGTTACGATGTTCAGCTAACAAAATAGCTAAGAAGTTGCTTCTCAACAAACAACTGCTAGGATCTCTTTTAAACGGGACCACTTGCTTATTACTCTCAGCAGTCAACAATAGTCAGTTTTTTATAACTCTAACTTATTTTTGCAGTGGCAACAAGTCACCCAATTTTACCACGGGGCCTAGCTGTCGCGTGGTAAAGCAGAGATGGCCCAGCAGCACATAAATCAATATATATATATATAAAGAAACCCGTGTTTCCCTATCCGCCAAGTTATCTCCACAACCAGCCACACCCAGTGGTTATGGTGGTGGATAGCCCTTGGTGTCATATCGAAAATATGCGAGTTTGGTGGGGGTGGCTGTGCGTGGGTGGGAGTGGGTGACGAAAATGTGCTTTCTAGCACATTGTTTTGTTATGGGAAGGCCGCAAGTGCTTCAGATTGTTTCAAAATAGACGCGCCGAATGTGTTGGTGAGTCTAGAAGGTTCTGGAAAAACCTGCTCTAGAAATTTCTGGAAGGAGAAGGTTCTAGAAAATTCTCGAAAGTTCTATAAGGTTCTAAACTGACTGGCGGAATGTGTGTCTAGAAGGTTCCTGTACATTAAATAAATTTCTTGAAAGTTCTGGAAGGAGAATGTTCTAGAAGGTTCGCGAAAGTTCTATGACGATCCAAACGGTGTAGTAAATATCTACGCGTGCGAAGCCGCGCGGGCACGGCTAGTACTAAATACATTGTGAAGATATTCTTTAAAAAATAATAATGTCAGGTGATAGAGGATTCTCCGACACTTCAGACGTTTTAAAATGAATTCGAAATACCTAAAAACCGATAGAATACCAGGAGTATGCGAGAAAATTACAGAAATCGAATAGCGTATATTACCAGTGAACAACTAAAACCACACACAAGCGAGTAGATCCGATCGAATATAGTCAGAGAGCGAAAAAAGTGTGGAATATTCTCGAGTGCGAATAGCGAAATAGTGTCTGTGTCCAGTGTTTCTGTTTATAATTTTTTTTATTTTTTTATTTTTTTTTTATATTTTTTTTTTATTTAAAAAAAATCCTTGTTTACATATAAAGGTACTTAATACCAATTTAACAATAAAACATAAGATAAATTACACATTTTTTTTGTTTTGTTTAATTTGTGGATTATGCCACTCTACTAGGCTACGCCTGTCCCAGAGTGGCGTTAAAGAACACAATTATAATATTTTTTCGAATTCGTCAGTAATATTTATTTTCATAAGGTAGTTATTATGTATCTACAAAGTATCAAGTGGAATGTTAGTGAAAGTTGAGTGAGTCATAAGTCCAAGTGTAAAATGTGTAGAATAATAGTTTAATGTAAAAAGGGTTAAAGTTTTGTTTAAGATTATTTTTTATTTTTCTTAAATAATTTACTTATTTATATAGGTATATATTATTTATAGACATTATTATGCAATTACAGTAAGTAAAATTTGGATCCCACCGTTGCGAATCCATGACAATGTCTAAGCAAAACTAAAGATATACCGTTACAATTTATTAGTTTTTCCTGGGATTTATGGATCTGGGAAGCAATTCCCTTTATACTTGCGCTTGTACGATAACGTGTTTGGTAATGAAAATGACTGCAGAGGCACAGCTAAAATGAGGTTTAATGAATTTTCTAATCCGTCGCCTGCCTCGCCCATAACGGTGGGATATTTACAGGCGGGGATGACAGCCCCAACTATAAATTACGTCTAATTGTCACCCCATCTTGCGCGGGGGAGGAAATCTCCAAACTTGGGCACTAATCGACGCTCCTAGGTTTAATTCGGGGACAGGCGGATACTTAAATCGGTAGATTTATTCTCAAAGGACATCTCAGTTCCGAATATTTAAGAGATATTTAAGTGTTATTAGGAAAAGAGTGTATTTACCCATTAATAAAAAGGATGATCATTTCTCTTCTTGAATTTGAATTGGAAGTTTCTTTGTGAAATGGCTTTTTGTTTACCTGCGAGAATTTGAAGGTTTATAATTTTATATATGAGGTTTATAGTAGCCAAATCAACATAATAATGAAATTAAGATAAACGTTATATTATTAAGCGGTTATATCAACTCTGGGAGCCTTAAATTTATTTATTTATTTTTACGCCCAGGAAATAATATGAATGTACAATAGGTGTAATAAAGTAGTGCGATTACACATAGTAACTTAATTTTTTTAAATAAAATTCAGTAAAACAAAATAAGACAAAATACAGTTTTAAAAAAAAGATTAAGTAATTAATTCATTGCAAATTTTTACATGAAAAATATTAATATACAATGAATATTTTATAATAGTGCAATATATTATTATTATTTATATGTTAAAAAAAATCCTTTTAAAATTTTTAAAAAGAAAACACGTAAGGTAAACAATACAAAACGTGATTAAATATTTTAAAAATAAAGATAGAAACAAAATATAATTTTAAAATTTTAAAAATAAATAACTCAATGCAGGTAAGAAAACATATTAGATAAACAATACAAAAACATGAGTAAGTATTTAAAAATAAAAAAAAGACAACAATATACAATTTATACATCTGCGTTAGATAGATAGTGAAATAAAATTTGCATTACCTAAATTTTACTTTAAATTTACCCAGAAACTGAGTGATTTTTTGCAAAAAAGTGATTTTTTTATGATAATAACAACATATAAAATGGGTTGAAAAACTTAAATATATACAACTTCCAAAATCTTTATAGATATGGCATTCTATCATGGGTGGAAATTGTTTTAACATTGTGTAAAGTGATCACTTAAGCCAGCCGTATGATAAGTCGTTATCCCTATGAACACCCAAAGACTTCCGTTCCTACTTTCTCATAAAAAAATATAATTTCGTCTCTATGAGACATGTATAATATACCTTAATTTTTTTTTATTGGCAGGTATTTGGAATATATCTAAAATATCATACATGGCCTTTTTTTGACTTGAACATACGTGCACTAGGGAATGTTGTATCTCAGTTTCCTCGTTGTAAATTTTCCAATACTCTAATAATTTAATTTGCACCTTAACAAATGCCTATAAAAATACAAAATTAAAACTCAATTTCTCCCTGAATTTCAGGCCCCGAGGGTGGTATAACCTCTTAATTAATATGGTAGTTTCTGTATGGTGCAAAACGATTATTTTGACTAAACTTTATACTTCAAAATTACTCTACTACTTGTAATTATTATACTACTTGATGGACGGGTGAAGAGAAGTGAACTAAATAAAGAAAATATGGCTTAAATAGAAGTACTTATAATTAATTAGATACTGACAAAAAGGGACAGAATTACCGGTATAACGGGAATATTGAGAGGAGAGCAGAAGAGTTGGCGTATGTATTGTATTATATTGTGAAGCTAATTCATTTTTATTTAAATATTTTCCAAATGATTAATTTTACTTATTTAACGTAATTCAATAAGTGTTTTTGTTGCTGATTTTAAAGCCATAGTGGATTTAAATATCTGCTATGGGCTTAAAATTAATTTTCTCTTCATAAAATTATAAAACATACAAATATCTTCAAGAGCAGTTATCACTATTTCCCAAATAATCATTTAAAACACTTTTATTTTAATTTCATTGAAAGATTTGGCAGATACTTCGTGGAGCAACATTATAATTTTAAAAATATGTTTTACATTACTTTGTAATACACATCGCCGCTGCTTAAAAAATAACAATTTCTCCGAATTCGCCAATCATATAATTAACACCAATCATTCTTTCGCTAGTCACAAATTAAAATTACTCCACTCGGTTCCTCATAGACGATGGATAATGAATAGTTTGGAAACCGTTGAAATCCTAAAAAAATTAAATTCTGGAAACACATTAATAAATAATATCACATTTCTGTCCACTTCACCACTCCTAGAGCTGTTCCTTGAAAAAAATACCCATCCCCGCCGCGCGCCCCCCTGACCCCCTGACCTACCCAATTAGATTGATAAATTTTGTATTTAAGTTAGTTATTATCTATACCTGATGATGAGAGGGACTGCTCCTCTCGAAATTATAGTTGTAATTTAATAACTCATATTGTGTGTGTATTACAAGTAAAGTAAAACATATTGTTTAAATCACTTTTATTTTCTTCAGTTGCATAGTCGCGATTTTGTTTTTAAAACCCACATACGTATGTATTATTAATATCTCATTACAGATCATTTTAAAACTACTAATTCAAATTAAATCAACTGTTTATTTGTGTAGATAAAACTTTTCACAATATGGCAAGTAGTTTAGTTCACATATCAAGATTAAACGTTAGATGTTGTAAATTGTCATCCTGTTTTCACCTGTATTAGCAATTTAGGTGAAACTACCCAGCCATAAAGTTCAAACATTAATTGAGCAAAAGAAATACTGCTTTTGTACGGCAAATAAAAATAACACCCATTCGCGTAGAATTTAAGTCACAGGTACCTACCCACCTGGTTGTGGCATTTAATACAAAGGGGGTTTGTAAAAAAACGTGAGAAAATTTCGTGACATTTGTCTAAAAGACGTGTTCGCGTAGTTTTATTCCTTCTTAACGTATATTTTTATTCGTGTAGCTTTGTTTCTTTGTTGTCTAACTTTTTTTTACATTGTTTTATTAATTTATGTTTTTAGTGTTGATAGTGTAATAAATTTTAGGATAAACACAACACACGCCAATACAATAATAATAAATTTAATAATCGAATACGTTATTTCTCGCTTAGACTACTGCAATGGAAATAAAAAAATTACAATATGTATTTAATGCCGCCGTAAGACTCGTTATCGGCATTAAAATTGTATGCATATCTCATGCCATATATGCCTTCAAATGCTTAAATGTCCAGAGAGGATTGAATACAAGCTATTCCTCACAAGATTCAAGGCTATTCACAACATGGCCCTTCAATACATAACCGAATTCTACATTCCATTCTCCGCAAATAACAGACAACTAACACTTTGCTTAGCATCAACATCTAATATCTACAAGTAGATTGGTTGAAGCAAATCGCGTCCAGAAAGCTAATTTCGGTGACCGTGCTTTTACGGTGGGTGGACCAAAGTTATGGAATAAACTACCTGATAAACTGAGACAAACAGACGGCTTACCACAGTTCAAAAAAACAACTAAAGACACACTTATTTAGACAATCATATAAAAATCTATAGAATCAAACCGTTACAAAACTTATGTTTTCCACTCCTATTATATACTCCGTGAGAACATCTAATTCTTCCTGGCACTCCCAACTATTATAGTTTTAAACGTTAATTCTATTTTTGCATGTTAACTAGTTAATAAGTAAATAAGTTTTATTAGCCAGAAAGTTGTTCTGTAATATTTTTTTGTATAAATGGAGATCAACGGCATTCCCAGGACCATTTTTTTTTCCCATATCGGTCCTACTCATACATCGCCAGGTTAACATTTTTTTACTCTATGGGCCAACTCCGTGCCGCGTCGTGTAAAGGGCGACCCGGCAAGGAGAGGCCTGCAAAAGTCCATTCATTGTCCCTCTCCCACAGTAGGAAATTCTCTATTAAAGGAAAGTAAACAAAATAATACATACATAATCAAAAGAAACATAGTTATGGAGAAACATAGTAAAAACCTAAATCTGTGGAGCAGTTGGTATTTGACAGCCGGCGAAGACCATAGAAATCACAGAAACAGCTGTCAGTGAAAACGAATATTCAGTGCGAATTATAATTGGCCAGTGAGGAAGTATTTGAGTGCCTGCCTACTTGTGTATGGAATATTGAAATTCTCCAGTGTATCTGCCGATAAATGCCAAGGCATCATTTGGCAAAGTTCTTTTACCCTTAATTATTTGAAAAATTAAGGGTGTGATGCCAAGCGATAATAATGACATTAAAATATCTTTGATGTCCATTTTATCGTGGTGAGTTTGGACACACCCAAATTGTTTTTTACTGACGCTACTAATCTCTCTATTTCTTTATAAATTCTCAAGACATTGGTAGTGGCCACCTTATGGCCGCACAGTCGCATCAACTTCGCCCACAGGGCCTAACACCAGTGATCCGCTAAGACCGAGTGCTTTCTACTAGTAAACAAGCAACTAACTAACTAACTAACTAACTAACTTACCATCACGCCGTTTCCCCGTGGGGTAGGCAGAGAGGATAGAGCGCCATACTCTTCTGTCCTGACATACAACTTTCGATTCGTCTACATTCATACATCTTCGCTTGCAAGTTCGACGGTTGTTCAGGCTTCTAAAAAGACCATCTTCCAGTATCTGGTTAATCTGGTCATGCCACGTCTTCCGTGGTCGCCCTCTTTCTGGCGCCGTCCACACCTGCATCATATATCTTTCTTACCATTCTTTCCTCATTCATTCGCTCAACATGCCCAAACCACCTGAGCAACCCTATTTTTATTCTATGTTTTATGCTACGCTCAGCTTTACATTCATTCCTAATATCTTCATTCTTTACTCTATCATACATGGATTCACCACACATACGTCTAAGGGACCTCATCTCCACTGCATTCAATCTACTTTCGTTCCTCTTCTGCCAGCTCCAGGCTTCACTTCCATAGTATGACAAACAAGCATGATAAATAATATATAATAATAAATGTACCCTCGATAAGAACGACAACGTATATTGGTGATAATGAAAAAATAATAAGTCAGAGAATGCAAGTAAAGCGATAAAAACAGCGTAACATAAAATATGTCACAGAAGATTCTATGCGAATTACAAAACAGTGTTAAAGTTAACTTAGTTTCCAATAATTTTGTTTATTATATACCTGATACTTTTATTCATTTTGAGTGTTTCATTTGCATCCAACCGCCGCGACCTCATGACAGTAAATTAGATTTAACTGTATACACGACTATATAATTCAATTTAATTTTCTTGAATAAGTCCAGGTCGTCGCTGCACAGTATTGTATTTATGCTGAAGAATGTCTCCCGCCTCCATAAACTTCATTTCGTTCCCTCACCCTTGCTGCTCGGGCTGCCAGCTCGCGACATATTTAAGGCTTACGGGGATGAATAATATAAGAGAACGACAACGGTGGTCCTAGCTTATGAGACAGGGCGAGGTGGTCTAATCAGATGTGGTAACAGCAAAGTCGGAAGGAAAATTTGCGGTTTAATGCTTCTACCTGGACAAGAAAACTTTACCTTATCTACAGGTGCTGGACGGGTAAAGACTAGATGAGCAGATGGACCATGAATGGAGCACAAACTGAATGTGTTATCTCAGTGTGCAATCGCCTTTACCTCGATCCCTTTCATTTCTACGCTGGGTGTCCTGCATTTTTTTAAATAAAATCAAATGTTTTTTATGATTTTTATGTTTAGTTTGTTAAAATTAATTTACTAACTAACTAACAAACCGTCACACCGTTTCCCCGCAGGGCTAGGCAGAGAGTATTGAACTCCACACTCTTCTATCCTGGCACACCACCTTTGCTTCGGCCACATTCATACATACATCTCATACAAGTTCTACGGTTGTTTCGGCTTTTAACGGGGCCATCCTCAAACACTTGTTGTATCAGATCGTGCCAGGTCTTTCGCGGACGCCCTTTCTGTTGCCTTCAACACTCGCCTCATATATTTTCTTAACCATCCTTTCCTCGTTCATACGTTCCACATGACCAAACCATCTCAGCACTCCTTTCTTTTTAAAATTAATTTAATTTAAATAAATATCATAATCAAGTTCTGCAGGTATAGTTATTTTAAATGTGACAGCTGTTTAGGCTTGTAAGGCCGTTATCAAACAGTGAGCATACCACGTATAATCGACTTATTTATAAGGTTAAAGTTACCACTTCTTCTATGGATAATTATATGTTTTCGGTGAAGCCCTATATTTAGGATTTTTTTTCCTAGGCACTTATCATTGAAGATTCCCCGGTTTATAAAATTCATTATTTACACTTATTTTTGTTAAAAAACATTTGGACTTAAATTAATATATCAATTTCAATCACTGTTCATTGGCTGCTGGATGAAGGCCTTCAGGTTGGAATAGATTAGGTTTCGTCAGATGGGGTTAGGTTAGTATTACTTTTTGATGTTTTTTTTAATACTGGCTATCGTTATTTATGTAATAATTAACGCCCTATAGGGCTTTTACAATAGATAGGTAAGTGTACATAATGAGAATATATAGATAGTTTAAAGAGAAAAAAACAATAACATGTTAATATAATAACCTTTTTTTTTATAACATTTTACCCTATAAAATGCAACAATATTATTATAACAACGCTGTTTTGCAATACTGCGGATTTGATACTTTTAATAAAGCGCCACCTACAGACATTGTACTAAATAAAAAATCTTCCCTCTCTCGAGTAAAAAATGTCGGTGCGCGAATTATATTCAAATCAAGTACATGTCTAATTAATTTTGCCCATTCATCCCGTTTCCTTTTGCGAGCTAAGGGATGGTCGCTGAATGGCGCCTCCCAACCCTGAAGATGGGTCGCGCAGATAGCCGAAACGCTGCTCGCTAAGGCTGCGAGGCAGCGGAAGCGAGATCGGCAGATAGGGGAAGGTGAATGGATTGGAGGGTCGGAGGTGAGAACGGAGGGGAAACTAATTTGCGGCCATTGAGGGATGAATTTGTTTGGACGGACGTAGAAAGCGGGGGCAAGTACATTACAGAAAACATTATAATTATCGTCGTTTTTTACTCATTCGGTTATATTTTTGTATCTTTATAATTTACATTTATGGCGCCATTTTTTACATTCATATAAAATCCAGGGGTGTTCAGTGAGAACAAGAAGCCTGACTTTTATTTAAACATATATTTAGACGAAAAAATTCGATATTAAATATTTATCTCGCAGAATATTATGAAATATTAATACTTGAATATTGTGAGATATATCTCTTTTCTAGTTTCTTTTCAAAAAATATGCTTAGGAAAAACTCATGTTTCTTGTTCTTACTGCACGCTTCTGATAAAATTATATCTCGGACATATGATGGAACATCGGAGAAGTAGGAGATCTTGCATCTCACAAAGCAGGAAAAGTCGGGGCCCTGGAAGAAGGAGAAACCTGAGACGTGGTTTCAAACAAAATTCTCATAGCCAACGTGACAGCCAACTAAAAATGTCCTTAGATTTTCACGGCCGTTCAGAATCTTCTGTGTATAGTTTTCTGGGATATTCTGCCGTGTATATGTGACCTCTCTGGCCAACGTTTCGGATCCCATTGCAGGGTCCATCATCAGGGCTGATGTGATGTTTGAGTGTCGAAGTGTAGGTTAAGTATTACTTCGGTACGGTATTGCAAGGCAATACTTTACCTACACTTCAACACTCACTCATCACATCAGCCCTGATGATGGACCCTGCAATGGGATCCGAAACGTTGGCCAGAGAGGTCACATATACACGGCAGAATATCCCAGAAAACTATACACAGAACACATTGGAACTTAACGAAGAAGAAAAGAAGATAAAAACCATTGAACGTGTCCAACATGGATTCTTGCGTTACACTAACTTTAAACTGAATATATGGATTACAATTTTCATTATCTGTCATTAATAAATTAACCATATCAAATAAATAAAAAATATTCGACTATGTAAACCCATTCACTGCCACCATCTAGGCTCAAACAGGTAAAAAACAAAAAAGGATTTGCAGATAAAAAAAAAATCATTTGTTATCCTTCCATCAAAGATTGCATATTAAGATTTTCACAAACATAAAGAAGATACATCCGAGTTATAGAAAATGTGTAGTCGTCACAGAATATCACAGGGATATGAACACGGATTACGAGTCACATCAACGTTTTTACTATTTTCAAACTATGCTAAACGCTTGTGCTATGAAGATAGATCTAACTTTCTAGTGTCCTTGAATGGGACAAAAAAAAATATATTAAAAAAAAATTATCACATCGATTAAATAAAACAATTTTAAGTACATCTTATGTGAATTTAAATTTTTGAGTCGAATCGACTAATAAATAGCTGCAACGCACAAAAAATAACAAAAATCTTCTAGGATTAAAAAAAATACCCTGAGCTTGTAAACTTTGAAACATACCTAAATGAAAAGGTTTAACTAAATAATCTTAAAAAGTTTAATATCTTAGTAAATAATTCGCGCTTCATTGAAAAAAATACGTTTTTGCTTGAAGAGATTCAGTTTGGAACGAAATTTAAAAATTAAATAAAAAAATATAACGTCAATTGTAAAAAACTAACCCATAAAAACGAAGTTTTTATTATACTCCCTTTCTCATTTACTAGTGGAAACTGGTTTGGCGCTTAACCTACGCGTTGGGCTTCGGTCGGGCGACCCTACGAAAGGGAGTAATAAAAAATTTCCAAAAATCCAAAATTATACTATAATTATTATTTTTTTTAACGAAACATTTAATAGATCTTCTTGATCGTCGCCACAAGTCTACTTGTAAAGTTTCAGCTCGATTAGATCACGAAAAAAGGATTAAAAATCGATCCAAATTTTCGCGTCAAAGAAACAGACAGACGCAGACGCCACGAGTATAAAGGGAGTAAAAAAATACGTTTTATCTACTTAGGGATTTAATTATGTAAGCGGGGCAGTATATATATGCGCGAGGGGGGACATTCCACCACAACTCCATCCCCTCGCCTGAAAAAGGGGTTAATTCATTCATCTCTGTATAATTGTATACCTTATGGTAGATATCAATTAAGTAAACGACGTTTCGGAAGAATTATTAAATCGTTTGCATAATCGACATAATAATTTGCGTAAAATTAGATACAACATTCAGTATTTTTTCCACACATCCGCTTTACATTTCTAATTAAAGGTAAATGTTTAACCCCGGTTGAAAATTGAGGATTCTCCCCACAAAACCAAACTTCTTCACATCCGATTGCATCCAAACACGACAAGTGCACCCCCTTCCCCTCCCCCCGCCGACCCTGCTCACAGCCTCCCGAGTAAATCACGCCTGGAGCAGCATTACCTCAGCCTGTTCCCTAAACAGCTTCCTCCCTCTCCGTGTAGCTCGCATCCCTTGCCTTAATTAAAGATGTTGTGTTGTTTCTATTTTATTTAAATCTATATTTTGTCTATTGTGTGATTGCATTGTATGTGTCTATTTTGTCTATTGTGTGATGTTTTTAAACTCGATTTAGTTAGTCTTTGGTCAATTTTCTTGACTTGCATCTTACTCCATATTAATTAAATACCACAGCTTTTTTTACTTCCTTTCTTTTAACTCATGGCGTCTGCTTCCTTGACGAAAGAACTTTGGATCGATTTTTAACCCCTTTTCCGTGATCCAATCGAGCTGAAACTTTGCAAGTAGACTCGTAACGACGATCATGAAGATCTATTAAATTTTTGTTAAGAAAAAATAATTATAGTATAATTTTGGATTTTTCAAATTTTTAATGGTTTTTTCATACAACTCAGTAAGTGATATGCAGATTCAGACACATCTGGTAGACACGAAACCTGAAAATGTAAAAAAAAATATGGGTTAGTTTTTTACAATGAAAATCGTGCATTAACAATCTACATTTATTCTCATCCCTCTTGAGGGCATCGATTTTTTTGTCTATTTTTATTTATTTTTTTGTACTGGACAGTACAGGAAGAAATATGCATTTAATTTTTTTTTTTTAATCATTTCATTTAAATAAAATAATACGTAAAAAAATTCTTGTATACACCTATTATAATTTTATTCTGAATTTTCGGAGGAAATCTTAAAAAAAAAGATTATGGAATACAAAAAAGGATGGGTGAAATCTTTTAAATACATTTTTATTTCAATTATTCTGCTTTTTTGCCAGGGTTGTTTTTTTGTCAACTTTTTTCGTAACTTTTTTTAGTCAGTACGTAAAAAATTTATTTATAAAAAAAATTTAGAAATTCATTAAATGAATGATTGATTATTATGATATTTCAAAGATTTTAAATTTAAAATTTAATGCAGAGGAATTTTTTGTTTCTTTTAAAAATACATTTATGTTTCAAAAGAAAAGAATAAAATAATTTGAAATATTAATAGATAAGAGAGGAGAAGAGTCTGGAGAATGAAGTCAGTCATTTAATCAAGTCTGAAGTCAAGAATGAAGTCATGAGTTAAGAATGAAGTCATGAAGTCAAGAATGAAGTCAGTCATTTAATCGAGTCTGGAGAATGAAGTCAGTCATTTAATCAAGTTTCAGCCCAAATGATGGAAGGCTATGAAATAAATAAATAAAATTTTAGTAAAATTTATACGGAAATGCTGTGTATGAAGCAGGGGCGTGCAGTGGGAACATCTCAGCATGACTTTTACGTAACCAACTATTTGGAAAAAAAATCGGAATACAACATATATTTCGTAATATTTCTATCGCAATTATTATCATAGTATTCATATTTTGATATGTCATAATAATCTGTTGCATAAATATTTAATTTCTATTTTTTTGCCAAAATACACGTTTACAAAAAAGTCATGCTTCAATGTTCCCACTGCACGCGCCTGGTATGAAGTGAGTCGTTTAATTGTCCAACAACATTTTTCTCTACGCAGTTTGTTTACAGCTTATCTTAAAATAAAAAATAAAATAAAAATAAATAATAATCAAAAAACAAAACTAAATATGGCATGTCTGTTTTTAATCACCTACTGGTCTCCAGCGTTATAATATCTCAATTTTCTATCAATGAACTTTTTTGCTCACTATTTTAAACTTACTTTAAAAATAAAAGATCATATTTGCATCCATATCTCAAAGAAATTTGACACTTCTGTTGAATGAAATGTATCACTTTTCCGTTCAATTTTTCCGTGTGACACTCGAGTTTTGCATACATACGAGTACATTTGCACATCCTTTGTTTCACACTTTAGCGATATAAATTCCAAGCCGTTTACATAATACCTTCTCCTGATGAAATATTAGCACAATATGGCTACACATATTAAGCTGCGGATTTCTAAAATTGCATTTGCTATCCTCAAAGGTACCTATGCACAAAATTGTGTTTTTAATATTGTCACGGAATGTCAAAGAAAAGCGCACTGTTCGAATCCTTTGTCCGAATACGTCACAATGCTATCGCAGGATCTAAAACGGTCTACAATTTTCTACAACCTTCGGGAAATGATCAAACGACTAGAAGCAACGAGAACCATCTCGTGAACACTAGAAAGGAAAAAAATCTTCTCAAAAGTTCGAATTTACCAGCGTTTGGGTATAAATGTCAAGACTGCGCCGCGGCGCGAAGTCTTGTTTTGACAGATTGTTCAGTGCAAAGTGAGTCGTGGACGACGGCCAGGTGTGCCCAGTCGTGAATTGCGAAGCAACACGCATTGAGCGAAATAATCGGGCGAGTAGTTTTTTTACAGCCATTTTACCATTTACCATTTACATTATTTTCGGCAGTCTTTTTCAATAACATTTTCAGCCTTGCCGTCTCTACTAAACATACTTCTCAAATGCAAAAACTCATTTTACTTGATCTAAGCATTCATTGTTTACTATTACTTTCTCACTTTTTCATCTTTCTCGAACATCATCATTTTCTATTTGCTAACATTCATCGGAAGTTCACTCTCCATGCTTACATCGGACAAGCAGATCAGCTTCACTATTGAGATTTATTTATTTATTTCAGATTCTGAAATAATTTATCGTACACCGTATAGTTACTTTTCACTTTAAGTATTTAGGGATGATTATATAATAAAATAATTTTATATTTAAATATCTCAACAAAAAACATAAATCTGAAGATTTTATTAAAATAACAGTGTCTCCAAGAGGGAGAAAAATAAATTTCCAAAAATATTCCAATTCCAAAAAAAATCAGAGTAGTAGAGCTAAATCTAAGTACGGCATTTCAGAAAAAACCCGCGGTAGATAAATAAAATGAAAATGGTTTCAAAAAAATTGCAAAGACCCTATTAAATTATGTTCCACGCCCACACGTTCCGGAACCTGAGACGGAATCTGATTGGCAAATCCCAAATAAACCATCTTATTTATTGCTACATCAAGTTTCTCCTCCAAAAAACATTCAAGTCGTGTTGAGATAAATCGATCCCGCTTGTTTACCTACAAATTTCCATTAATACATCGCAGCATACATAAATTTTGATTAAATTCCTCGACTTTGAGCAAAAAGTGTGGGGAGGGCAACATTTCATTAGGGGAGGCGGGCGGCAGCCTTGGCTCGATTTATTCCACCCCTAACTTACTTAGACGAGTCTCGACACATTACGCTACCTGCCCGCGCTAACTTTTACAGCTCGGGCACCCTTAGCGCCTGCACCCTAAAAACTTGTTTGTTTTACTGGCAGTAACACATCAAAAACTATGCTAAAAATCTGTTTTATCATAAGATCGGCAACACCATGGACTGGTATTCTTTCATTTATTTTGTAAGTCGAGACAGTATCATAAATGTTTCAGATTTCACTGCAGATATGAAAGATAATCATGTTATTTTATAGTAAACATCTTTACATAAAATTTACTAAGACTTTTGACTGTGGAGAGGAAGACTCTAAAGTAGTTCCTTTTCCCTTCAGACAATAAAGAAGTGCATCTTTAGAGCTTATTTAATCTCCTAAATCTTCATCATCAAATTTTCCTTCACAAGAAGGAGTTTTCCCAGCTGTTATCTATCTTTGTACGTCTAGTCAGTTCTCCAGTCGTAAACATTGTTGTCACTGTCGCCTTTTGAGTCATTTCTTCAAAGTGTCAACTCTTGGGGTCGTTGATTCCATGTGTCAATATTATGACGGGATCTGGCTTTGGAAAACAAATGAAAACACTAGAAAATACATATTAACGATTTATTTGTTAGTGATTAATTATTTTAATAAATTGAAAAAGTCACCGGACACGGATTAAGTTTAACACCCATCTAGAATTCACACTATTTTCCAATTATGAATACTTTATTATCGCTGGGTAACAGTTTAGAATAAATTCTGTTCACTATCGCACAAAAGTGGGCATTTCACTTAATTATCTGTCGCTTGGTTTACAACACACGTTGGTACTCTACTTTCGCTACAGTTTGTCGCTAATATCGCATAAGTAGAAACGTCAAAACAAAATTGGCGCGCCGCGGCAGTGGTTCCGTCATTTGATTTAAAACACGTTGGTTTTCGAAACTACTAGATTATTCTATATATTTCTAGATGTTCCCGTCGTTTCCATTCGTTTCTAGGTATTTCCCGAATGTGGTTTTAGAGGTTCGATTGTTCCAAAAAAAACGAACAGTGCGCAGTTTCTTATGTTTACCATTTCGATACAATATCTAGGATAAGGTATCTTTTGAACATGTCAAAGGTAATCAACCCAGTGTAATCAACTAATATGTAAAGTAGCTATGATATCTGGTCCTAGAACTTTTTCTTAAATAGAATATTTGATCTGGTATTTAAGGCCATTATTATTAATCAATTAGAAAGACATACAGAAAAATCAAAACCACGAAAAAATATTTGATTAGCTGGTACCGGGATTCGAACCTCAGATCTCCCCCTATCCGGGGTAGACGCGTTGTCCAATTACGCTATAGCGGCCTTGTGACTTTATTTCTGCTCCGCCTTTGAAGTGGTGCAATTGTATTGTGCTGTGAAAGTGTCTTAAGTCTTACTAACTCATCAACCACACAATCAATCGGACCAAGTTGGATCAAAAAATTCAGTCGATTTTTTCATTCATAGAGGCGATACAAGAACGTGTCTATTACTTTCCTGCCAGCTAATGACGGAAGACCAAGAAAAAGAAGAAACGAAGAAGAATAATTAACTCTATATCACTTTTTCAGTCTATCAACAGATTTATTATATCCGTGCTTGGCATGAGTAAATAGATTACCCATAGAATTCCAATAAAAATAACAAACTCTTGTAGTAAATATTACTCTGTTGAATAATAAGTTCGGGCGGTTTTTCAAATGGTTAATTGAATTATTTTCACTAAGTGAAAAAAAATTATATACAATCGACTTAGGTTGCATTAACTACTTATTTATCATTATTATCTTCGTCTTAAACTTGACAAACCGAAACTTCGGTACTGGTTGACAAAAACCCTATCTATCATCATACAATATTTTTCGCTATACTTCCCATTTAAGTCTATCCACCTGCCGCCTTCTCTCCAAGGTTTCCAAAAAAATATATCTGGCATTCGCAAGACGTGTCCAAGTCATCTTAATTGAGACATTTCTATACATAGCAGTAGGGGGCATATTTTGAAAGTCTCTTCTGGGTTGGAACATCCCACTCAGTTCAATAATGTTACTACTGCAATTGCTCTAAGGCCGGCTGCACTTTGGATACGAATTATTACGTACGTATTCCTACGGCTATTTTCGTACGTATTGAGCGCGCACATTGATTGCGTCTTGCGTTGGTCACGATCAGTTACTTTACGCATTTCTCAAATAACGTTTGTGCCAAATGAATAATCTGTATCTTCTAAAAAACTCTCTTCTTACTCGTAGGCTGCTACGGCGTCGCCGGCATCGTAGAACCAAATGGGTGAATGAAATATAATATAGGTACTAGAAGGGATGAATTTGGTAAATTCCATCATATAATGGCAGACTTAAATAACGACAAATTTCATGACTACCTATCTAATATATTCACAAATGCTGGGGAGAATCGAAGTGTAATTAGAGCTCACAACATCGGAGAAATATTTAAAAGTTTTTTTGTTCGAAGTACATAATTATACCTCACCTTCACTAAACCAAATTATTTAAATTACAGGTATTTTTAGTTCTTTAGAGATTCTCCGCCATGATCTGCGCTGATGGTCACGTAGTTGAATCACTCTGGTCCCACAAACATTTGTGGTCATGGATCAAATTGACAAATTTTTCAATATCCATGATACGAAATCGCAAAAAATTCCGAACAAATCCGGATCGTGTCGGACGTTGCATCTATATGTGCGTACACGCGCTACTAAATCGTGTTCAGTGTGCTATGTTCAATACTACTTCGAAGGTCAGGAATGTACTTGCGTATTCGTACGTATACGTACTACTCAATTTCGTACGAAAGCGCATCCAGTGTGCGGCCGGCGTAAGATAACTTATTTTGGCAGCCTGTATTTTTGATCTCCATCGCTACACAGAAATTATTTCTCAGCTAAGATAAGAAAGCTTGAGTATCTCGGGCATATTATGAGAGGACTAAAGTATAATCTATACTAACTCATTATCCATGGATAAATAAGCGGTAAAAGAAGCGTAGGAACTGAGAGACTGGTGTAACTCGACTGTTTGTTCCGTACAGCGGTGAATTGATTCGTAATCTGCAATATGATGAGAGATGAGAGATGAGAGATGATATAAGAAGAAGTATGTCAGTAAGTAAAAGCATTCGCATGTTTAAATATCTTCTTCTTTTTCATCAGCCTTCAATTTTCCACTACTGGATATAGGCCTCTTCCATTCACTTCCATCCTTACTTGTTGTTTGCAAATTGTAGCCATTTCTTTCCCCCCATAGCGGCTGTATCGTCGGGCCATCTCTTTGAGGTCTTCCAATGCCTCTTTTATTCTCCCAACGTCTCCATTTCAGAACTCTGGGAGGCCATCTTGCAGCATCCTGCCTTGCAACATGTTCTGTCCATTGCCATTTTAGCTTCGCTACCCGATCCATGATATCCACTATTCTAGTAAGCTTACTCAAAGCATGGATCTCTTCATGGATCGTTGCGTGCTTTTGAGGTTTTCTACACTTTTCTTTGTAAGGGCCATAGTCTCCATTCCATACGTCATCACTGGCAGTATGCATTATTCAAAAGCTTTTCTCTTTCTTAGTAAGTATGTTTAAACACACTTGATAAGAAAGGGATGCCTAAACAAAAAAGAACCTATCATTCATTTAGTAGCGTTTCCTTTCTAGATGTCACTATAAAGAAGATAAATATTCTTTATAAATGTAATTCTCCGCACAAGTTACACCATTTTATCTTAAGTTATCTCGGCGTGTGAAAGTGTGTGTAAAGAAAAACTATTTGTTTACACAATCACATAGAGTCGTGCGATGGTGTGACGGCGGAGGAGTAATGGAAAGTGACAGCATTCGGATACTGGAGAGATTCATTATGCTAATTAATCTCTTCGAGAGGGGCAGGGTTGTCACCCTCTTCTGTTACAACCATACGGGAATACGGGAATCTATCATCAAACGGTAAATAATTTATTTAAAAAATGAAGGAGTGTGTTCTCATGTACGCGCGGCAGAAGTTTTACTTCTTTGACAAGATTGCGATTTTCAAAAATGTATAGAGAGGTGGTAAAAGTAATTGATAACACAATACAAACAATAACAAAATTAAATGTAATTAAATTGTATACAGGGTTATTTGGTAAACATTAATAACCTCGCAGGACTACATTCCTGCCTTGATTATGAGTCGAAAATGTTCCAGCTATTATGACCTAATATCAATAGTTAATCAAAAGATAAGGGAAATCGAAGATTGCATTTTTTTTTCAATATTTCTGACTTATTTTTTGTAAAACGTTGGACTCTCATTACGGTAACTTATATCGATTACGAAAAATTCATTTCTTTCAATAAAAGTTAAATAAAATTATAAAAACCCTGAAAAAATTCCAATTGTAATGTTTTCCAATTGCAATTCGAAGGTTAATTTCGATTTCAATTTCGAAGGAAAATACCCAATAATTAAAAGTCATATGTGAAAAAAAATACAGTAATTTTACATGTATATTCTCAGAACATATGTACATGTAAAAATATTGTTTAAATTATATACTGGTCTATAAAAGGAATTAAAAAAATTTACAATAATAATTTTCAGGCTAGTGTATGTTAAAAAATTGGAAAGAATGTCATATATCTATATATATATATATATATATATAGATAATACCCAAAATGATTATAAATTATACAAAAAAAATTATAAAAAATAAAATATACACATTCTTTATATATATATAAGCGTGGATAAAATAAAATTTATACATAGTTTCAAAGAAAAAAAAATGCTTTATTTAAAATTACAAAAGAAAAATATCAGCTAAGATTCGGTAAGTTAGGAAAAGTGCTAGCTAATTTTGGTTTACTAGTGGACTCTACTTGCTTTAGGAAATCAAAATAGCATCTATTGACTGAAAGAATGCATTTGCTTGTTGCAATGCTGAGTAGCTTTTTGGTCTAGTGGTTAAGTCTTTCACCTCGTGATCCAAAGGTCGCGGGTTCGAACCTTACTCCAGACCAGCAAGTTAGTCCTATTTACATAGCACAAGCGTTTAGCTTAGTTTGAAAATAGTATCTATCTCTATCTATAGAATAGAGAATAGAGAATATCTATAGAAAATAGTATCGCATCTCTATTTAAAAAAAAAATCGTTATTTTGTCACTTTGTCACATTTTTACCGTCATAAACAATCTTTTCTTCAATTTAAAAAAAAAAAATCAAAAAAATCACTTTTAAAACAACGCATAAACGGACAATTTAATGGATATATACAAACTAATTTACTTCTTAAATGTTTTTTTATAAACATATTGCGACAAATTCGCCGCTACGGGCATCGAGTTAAATAATTTGGTAAATGATAACTTTTACTTGAAATAGTTTGACAATACTTATATAATATATCAGAGCTCTCTAGAATATTCGCGACCAAAAATGATTGTTTCGTGTTATATCGCTCGCTGATCGCGGCTTTCACTTGAACTGACCGCTAAATAAATATAGTTACTAGTTCATGCCAGTGCACAAATATTCGGATTTATTCACAATGTCTTGCCTCTAGACCCTTCCGGAAGCTCGTCGATGGTTCATTGTCTTCCTATTTTGCTTATCGTAACAATATTTTACTAAAATAATTACACATTTGTGTAGAAAAATAACATCGTTTTTCTCTTTTTAATGTGTAAAAGTCGTGTATTTGTTAAGAATAAACTTTTTGGGGTATTTTCTTTGCGAATTCGTAAACGGCGGTTATAAACATGTAAATTTTTTCAAATCATTTTGAAGTTTTGGCGATTTGGCATCACTCAGACAGTGGTGTATTCTTGCAACTATTAATCAATTATCGTATGGAATTGAAACGTATATTCACAGATTATTATTTTTATCGTTTTAACACACTATTAACGTTACAGATTTAGTTTATTTTTGTTGTTAAACATTTTGACCACGAGAAGGTCCTTGAAAGTCCGTGCTAACGCCAGTACGGTTCTGTCTGCATATTTATGTCATTGTTAGTCCGTTGGCAGTGTAGAAAATTTCCTAGAGCTCGTTTTATATTTCTGTGGCGGTCAAAGACGCATGCGTATACACAAGTAAGGAGGTACCGAGTACATCAGCACTTAAACACGAAAGGCCGTCGCTCTCGGTTGAACGGTCGAAATCAGAACGCTGAATTCGGGAAAGAACGACAATGGAAGCGAGGGCAACGAACGAGGACAAAGGCAGAATTGCTAAAGGGCATGAAGAGCAGATAAACTCACATTGCTGACCAGACTGAATATTACCCACACGAGCGGCCGAGTAAGACGAAGTCATAATACGCCGAGTCCTTTGTCCACAACAACTATAAAAACGGTAGGATCCAGAGCAGATTATCTCACTTCCCCAGCGGACGGCTCGTATGGCGGAAGCCCTCGCCGTCACACCTTCGAACGTCACGCTTTCACTTGTAACCTTTGTACCTACTGTATTCTTTATAACTTTCACTTTTGCAATTCAATAAATTCTGTAAAATCATCGTGACTTTACATCATCAACACCGCTTCAACTCATCCTAAACCAGATGGCTCATCCACCTCCACATTGGTGACCCCTGACGTGAGTTAGGATCCACATTTCGTTATACTCATACCTATCCTACATTGTAAACCTAAACATTTTGATGAGCTTGCCTGGAATACCACCCTTCGTAGAGGACTACAGACATAAGCTGATATAAAGTTAATGAATATATGAAAGGTCGATGTTGTTCTCGTGGGTCTTCTCTAGAATCTGCTTTTGGGAGTGCATTTAGTCTTGATAATGGTGGATTCCACTAATGGACTTTACATGAGGTAGTAATCTATTAATTATGTACGTTTAGTATTACATACGTTTAGTAGTGTAATTTCCGTACAATGGAGGATCGCTCTGCCTCTGAAAGCTTTTCACTTCTGAAAACATACTAATATTGTAAAATAGTTGCTCATCTATACTAATCTCTACTAATATATAAAGAGGTAAAGTTTGTTAGTTTGGATATAGGAGGTAATCTCCAAAACTACTCATCCGATTTCAAAAATTCTTTAACCTACATTTAGAATGGACTTTCAGGGTGGATATATGTTATTATTATGCCGATTAAATGAAAGGGCTTTTCGTGGTGACCTATTTTACAACTAAAGTCGGCAAAAAAATGGCCGAGCGAAGCGTTTTTTACGAACGCTGCCTTAATGTTTAGAGATATTTAAATACTTTCGTTAGAGATGTTGCAGAACTCAAAAATTCTAAAAAAAAACACAAATTGATAAAATATGACTAAAAGTTACTAAAAATCTACGCGTGCGAAGCCGCGTGGATAAGCTAGTATCTAATATAAAGCTGACAATTATATATACAGAACTAAACGCTTACATTTCAGACACTTAATATTATTAAATTTCTCTGGCCAGCCAGCTTTCTCGTCTCAAGATTATCATTTTCTCTATGAGCGATATGTCCAATTTGTTGTATTATAAAAATCTTTGTTAAATTTTTTTATAACCCTTTTTATTTATGTATTCCGGTATTGAAAGCATATTAGTTTATATTTTACATCTGTCATCAAACTATATACATATATCTTGAATGGATAAAAAGATGAGTGGACAACACACCCTAATTTTAAATGAAATATTTATATGTATTCTTTCAAAAGAGCAAAATGATTTTGTTGTGACATTATTAATATAATTAATAAAAATGTACTTTGTTTTCACCACTTATATATTAAAAACATCCACATGTTTCAGGGCCAATGGTTTCTTCATCAAGATACAATGTTTACTAATAAATTAAAAAAACAAAAATCTAAGTAGATATAGACAATCAAAATATAAAAAAATAATATTTCAAATTTTGGAAATAAGAAAAAGTGTTATTAGTTAATTGAGTATTATAAATAACCAGTTTTTTTTTTACAAATGTACATGGTTTTTTTTACAATGTAAATTTACAAAAACATGTGAGTACTTAATTATTATCAATTTCCTATATATTATTTTCTAATACTTTTACTCTCTTTCTTTTAACTCGTAGCATCTGCTTGTCTGCTTGTCGGCTTGTCTGCTTGTCTGCCAAAAAAAATTTGGATCGATTTTTAACCCTTTTTCCGTGATCCAATCGAGCTGAAGCTTTTCAGGCAGACTCGTGGCGACGATAAAAATGATCTAACAAATTTTCGTTGAAAAAAATTAATAATTATTGTATAATTTTGGATTTTTTGAATTTTTTTATTACTCCCTTTCGTAGCGTCGTCCGACTCTAGCCTGACGCGTGGAGTAGGCGCAAAACCTGTTTCAACTAGGAAATGAGAAAGAGAGTATAATAAAACTTGGTTATGGGTTAGTTTTTTATCGTCTATACTTTGATTTTAGATTTTTAATTTGTTAATTAGTATTAGTTAATACATTTTATCCTGAGGAAGGGACCATTGGCCCTGAAACATGTTGATATTTTCAATATATAAGTCGTGAAAACACAGTACATTTTTACTAATCATATTTATGTACCTATTAATAAATAAAAAAAACGGTTAATTTCATAAATGTTCCTGATAAGAGGCAAGCGCATAGAAATTTGAACAATATTTTTTTCTGACGCGCCTAATTACGATTTATATTTGTAAAACTAGTAAGTAATAACATATTTTATTTTATTTCACACTTGCTTATAAGATTGCATATAACATAATATTAAAAACGCCACTGTGCAGTTAACAAAATTAGAATCAATATATTTGAGATTTACAGTCGGAGCCATTTTAAAATTGATATAATTTCAATAATTTCGAGTATCTTAACCGCTAAACCAATAAACTACTCAAATGATATTTAATGCAAATATATTGCGGTTATTCATATTAATCAAATTTGTAATTAACTCCGTTTATGTAACCATTGGAGTTTATTCATTTAATAAACCGTATCCGAAAACAATCATCGTTCAATAAAAATTTGATTTTACGAATTTATTTTCAAGGGCAGTAACCTATATATATGTCACTATTGACAGAATTTTTTTTAATACACACTCCACCCTCTATTTTTATCAACTAGTGGACAGTTTTGTTTTTGTTCCTCAAACACGTGGAGTGTGAATTAATTCGACACTTATATCAAGTCTTACAAAAGTTGAAATAATTTTTTTTCAGAGTAAATTATTTTCAGCTAACATCCATTAAGGTACTGATACACATGCTCATTAGTGGCATGTGAGCAAGCGCAATCTTGACCTTCTTGAGCTATTGCTAATTAGTAACATTGTGAGCATGCTCATTACTAGCACGCTCAAATATCAACCGCCAATTGATTTTTTAGCATGCTTATTTGATTTGCGGTTGGAAGGGGTATCTTTTGAGCATATACAAACAGGCTTGCTTATGAGTATGCTAATGTCCTTCGCGGCCAGTATCGATTATCAATGCGATCTTCTCAGTCCGCGACAGATGAAACAAATATGGCGCGTCGGGGAGATGACAAAACATTACTTTTCGTGACTTATTATAGGAATCACGAATGCCTGTGGAATACTCGGCCACCGCTGTATAAAAATAATATACCTAGGAATGATACATATGAAACTTTATTAAAATACATGAATGTTTCAAATCTTACAATAAAAAATTCGTGGATGGAAACTCGGGAACTGTTTTGATTTATTGGTTCACATGAATTTCATATTTCAGTTTGCAAAGTTTCCATTTAAAACAAGAACATCTCTATTCTATGACAAGAGCATGCCAGTAATTAGCATACTAATAACGAGCAAGCGTGTACAGTTCTTTGAGTATACTATTTTTGAGCATGCTCAAAAATAAGTATGTTTGTGTGCTTAATCTCAAAGTCAATTTCTTTTCAATCTTCTCTCGCACCGGCGCGTCCGAACGCCAAATCCATTTTTAACAAATCAACAATACAAACGGCAAATGAACATTGGCAAAAATCGAAATTCAATGGAAAATAATAAATTCAATACGTGGAATTAATCAGATTGTATGCCGGCCACCCCAGCTGAATTACTGCGCAGTTTCAATTTGAAAATTTCAATTCTGCGCGCTGAATGCGGAATTAGAAATCCGGTGCATTGAACGCGGGAATATACGGGATTTCTGATAAATTCGGGAAGCGCACCAGCCCTGGAGCGGACCCCCGTAAAGTAAGGGCCTGACGAAAGACGGCGATCAATCTGGGTGGATAAACCCTTTACAAAACCTTTACAGGGATGCCAGAGATTTATATTGGGTCGCTGTTCTCGTATTGGGTAACAATACAGCGCCCGCTTTGTATCGGCGCTACGCTTCTACCCTCGGCCGCGTCTTCCCCAAACTGTTTGGAACGGTAAATGGAGGTTTTTATTAAATGTCAGCGGATTTCGGGATGTTGAAAATATATTTATAATTAATTAGGGTAAATTGTAGAACTTTCACAGAGACGAAGCTATTTTTGTATGAGAAACGTGGATGGATGTCTCATATACAATGGCTCAGAGCTCAGAGCTGGCTTCAGTGATCACTCTCATTAATAAAAACAAAAATTAATTACCTATTTAAGAACTAATGTGGAAATAAACTCAAAAGGTAACCGTTTCCAAAAGAGTTAAGTTTAACTACATAATAAAATATAATTGTAAGGCTAGACATTCATTGCAAATAAATATTTCGGCATTTTTTTTCGGAAATGTGGGTTTCTTTATTCATTTATATCAGAATTTGCTAGAATATAATTTTTGGAATGTTGACTTAAAAATAACCTTTTTTCCCATCTAAAAATAAAAAATTGAACATTATTTAGTATTGAACATGCGGAGGTATATGTTTATGAATATGTTTTCTTACGAGTGTAAGCTAGCATTATGGTGATAAAACTGTACTTACATAATAAAGAAATAATTCAATATTAAATGAGTTATAAATTTTTTAATTTAAATTTTTTAAAAAGTTTTTTGATAATTTTTAAATGCTTTTTATTCATATAGTTGTATTGTGTTATGCGTTAACTGACGTTAAGGGCGTTGTTGCATTACTATCTGGCTTAAAGCTATCATAAAACTGCACACACGGACAAGTAAATTGTATATTCTTGGAGTGCCTTGACCAAAAATCGATTCATATGTGTAAATTAATTTAAATGCGTTAACATGGGAGTGCGCATAACGAAATTGTCACTTTCCATCAAATGTCGTAATCCGGAAAGGTTGGGTAAAGCGAGAAAATTATAAAAGATTCGACACCCAAAGTAATCCTCCATTTGAATTAAGAATATGCACAAAATACTTAGCCATTCTTGAACCTATTAAAAACACATTACTGCATATTTGGTAGTGTTGAACAGAGAGCTGTCTATGAAGTAATATAATTAGAGAACATCCTTTAGATGAACACGGCGTGCTGTTAGATTCATCAATAGTCAATGATATTCCCGAGAATATGTGGCAAGGTGGAGGCAAAGTAGGCGAGTGTGCAAGAGATGGGAGTTGTTACCCGTTCCAGGAGTGATTGGAGCATGGTGATAAAGTATACCCCCATAGATTGGTGTGACACTCCTGAGTGACGGATCTTATCTCCGGCTTCCGCGGGGAAAAGGCGATATGGTAAACAGTTGCCTTTCCACAAAGTTCTGAAGAATTTTTCATTATTTTTAGCGAGATTTGGAAACAACAAATAATAAATTGGCAAGCGAACTTTGGCGTAATTCTATTATCTGCTATCGGTTTTTCTTCACGGCGGGAGCGGATTTTCTGATGTAAAACAGAACTACGTTTTGTGACTCGATGTAAATTCCACGTAAACATGTAAATGAAGTCAAATTCTTTTACTCGATACCTACGTATGTAAAAGTACTGTTATAGGAACTTCTACTACTGCCGGGAAACTAGACAAATAGAGAAAACTTCCTTCTAGAGTTTTCAAAGATGTTCTTGAATAGAAAATATATAAGAAAAATCCGTACTACTAAATATGCAACCCCATTAGCAATAGGTATATAATATCATGTTTGCTCTAATTGTAATAGAATAAATTATATTAATTTCTATAAACTAACAAACTTTGTTATAAACCACGTAGATAGCTCTAGACTGGTTTCGATTCTGCTATATTTTCATCAAGACGCACAATAAATTCCATAAATTAAGTTTGCAAAAAATTCATATTTCAGATTGAGTAGTGGCCTCATTGTGGTGGGGGAGTAGGGTGAAGTTTGAAAGGGAGAAATTGAAATGGGGAACATATTGAATAACGTGTAATACGTTCATTTTAATTAGATTTTCTTTTGAGGTACCTTTTGATTTCTAACATTTCTAAATTATATAACAAAATGACTCTATTATTATCTAATAATATCTAAAACTTCAATGGCGCTTTCTTTTTATTTATTTAATATGGTCTGTTTCTCATAGTTGGTGAGCGAATTCTGAGTTGAATATTGTTCATTCAGGAACAAAATTATTGTAAATTCAATAAACAACAATTCATCAGCCGTTTTCCATCCGCTACAGAATGAAGGCCTCCCCATGAGTTTCCCAATTTCCCTTGCCTTTTAATTGCTGCCGCGCATTTTCGCTAACCCGGCGGGTTTTAAGGCGGCTTGCCGACCTCTTCATTTCCCTTGGGCACCACTGGATGACTGACTGTACTCTTCCAGCGATTGCCTGTCCTCCGAGCGATGTGGACCGTATTTTTCTAGCGCATTCAATCATACATTTTCCTGCCTCCAACGTATATCTTTGGACACTTTTTACCAGGTCAAAACTTAATTTTGCTCAGTTACTTTTTAGTACTCTTCGAATTATTAATCGAATATTACATAGAAATGGAAATAACTATGCTTATCAGTGAGATATATTTTCAAATTATATTCATCATTACAAATGTTTATTGATTGAAAAAAAAAATCTAAAATAGAATTAGGTTAAATTAATGTATTGGTTTCGAATAACGATTTTTACTATGAATATTGTTACCGTGTTTCATGGCAGGGCGGATACATGTGGGCAGGTACCTCAAACCTTTGAATTTAATTTATAATTTGTCTAAGGGATTTCTAAAATTGAAATGTAGCGTCACTTTGATTTTGGCCCTGATTTAAAATTATTCTGAAGGCTTTTTTGTGCTCAATTTTTTGTTTTTTTTCCTTTTAATTTCTCAATGATAATATCTCAATGATAATGGTTTTTAATACAAACTTGTAATATAAAATTTTTTTAAAGACTTATTGTTTTTTTCTTTGTACCTACTTGATACTTTTACGCTACATTTATTTTTCTGTATATTCTACTAAATTACTTTTTTCTATGAAATTAATATAATTGGTAAGAATATACTTTGTTTTTTACCACAAAATTTTTGAAAATTTTTTATCACTAAATAATTTATCTCCTATATAATTATTTTTATTTTGTTAATGTCTATTTTTAATTTTTAATATATTTTATATCCTGATGAAGGGTCCATTGGCTTTGAAAAAATTTTCAAGAAATTAGTAGTGAAAAAAATATACTATTATTAATTATGTTTATAATCCCACCACAAAATCAATATGCTCTTATTTGATAAAATATCTGAATTTTTTTTATATATACTTTTAAAGACTTTATAGCTTTATGTATTATGTAAATAAATAAAGTTTAGGTATTTATGTAGATTTTTATTTTTTTTTAATTTCAATTAAAAGTTTTTCTTTTATGCCTAGTTGTAAAATATATTACGTATGGGCTTAAGTGCTATATAATTTAAAACCAAATTAATTAATCAATTAGAAAAACATACAGAAATCCGGGGCAGGAGGAGATCCGTGGTTCGAATCCCGGTAGCTGCCAAATATTTTTTCGTGCATTTGATTTTTCTGTACGTCTTTCCAACTGATTAATTAATTTTGTTTCTAATTTCACAGAACTTTGTTCTGAAAAAATGCAATTTCACTTAGAATTCGTTCTTGAATATAAGCCATATAATTTATTTAAATTATATTTATAAAATTATGGCACATACACACTGTCCACTCTGGGTCCGCCACCCGACCACCACCAGACAAATAACAGACGAGGCTCTCTCCAGCGGGCATTACGGTACAAGGACCTTGTTCATTTAGTAATTTAGCCCTATTTGTCCAGAAACTCTGTGTAAGAAAGGGCTCAAGATGTTCTTAATTAATTTGTTTCGTTCCTCTTTTACGGCATCTTTTTTTCCGTTTAATGAACTTTTTTTAATTTCGAACTGGTCTTGAAAATAATAATCTTCAACAGAACATCGCATCGAAGTCGAAGTTGAAGTCAATACCAATCATAAACAAGATCTGTATCTGGATGTAGTAAGCAAGTTTTTAATTAAGATTACAATTATTTGTAGCATACAGAAAACTATTAAAAGATATTTAATTACATTTTCGCATTCACAAAGTATATTTAAAAAATATTTATTATTTTATTTGTATACAGGGTTTATGTAAAACATTAATAACCTCGCAGGACTATTTTCCTGCCTTGATTATGAGTCGAAAGTGTTCAAGCTATTATGACCTAAAATCAACAGTTCAAGAGATATGCGACATCAAAGTTTGCATTTTTTTTTCAATATTTCTGACTTATTTTTTGTAAAACGTTGGACTGTCATTACAGTAACATATATCGAATATGAAAAATTTATTCCCTTTAATACAAGTCAAATAAAAACCTTCGAATTCCAATTGGAAAACATTCCAATTGGAATTTTTTCAGGGTTTTTATCATTTTATTTAACTTGTATTGAAACGAATGAATTTTTAGTAATCGACATGAGTTACTGTAATGATATTCCAACTTTTTACAAAAAATTAGTCAGAAATATTGATAAAAAAATGCAAACTTCGATGTCGCATATCTCCATAACTATTGATATTAGGTCATAATAACTTGAACATTTTCGACTCATAATCAAGGCAGGAATATAGTCCTGCGAGGTTATTAATGTTTTACAAATAACCCTGTATATCTACTTTTATATGGGTATTTACACCAACATGTTTCAGAAATTACTACTCCATCATCAGGGTGTCGTATAAACATTCTGAAACACGGTGTGAATACCCATATAAAAGTAGATATATACAAATAAAATAATCCATATTTTTTTTAAATGTCAATCTACAATGTTGCTCAATCATTTGAAAAAAAAAATTATATTGATTAGACTTTCACACGAAACAAACGCGTTGTGGTGAGACATAATTTTCAGACACTTTCTTTACACTCATACTTGTGGCGAACTTGCAACAAATTTAATTCACTCACAAAAAAGTATAATTCAGACTTATTTCAAGATAACCCTACTCATGTGCCATTTTTCAAATAAAATATATGTTATAATTTTCCATTATGTCAATTATATTATAGTTTCATCAATATACTATATCATATATTTGTAGGCACACCACGCAAATACGCTATTTTGTCACTACAAGTGAAAACCTGTAGTTGGCTTTTATGTTTCACATTCTTATTTTTATATATTTTTCATTTTAAATACGTTTTTTAACTAATTTGGATTTAACTCATAAGTATTCTACTTATAATCCCAAAAAAATATGATGACTCTAATGATGCAAGTGATAGCGATCACGTATTGCAATTTCTTTATGGAAATGATAATTATCCAGATATTTTAAATAAAATACCAAGTTTGAAACCTATAAAATGTCCTTAAATAAAATCTTTTCGAAAAATTCCTTTGAAAAGTTTTACAATATATTATACAACATACGCAATGAACGTAAAAAATTATATTTTTGGAGTCGATTTACATGTATATATGTATATATGCTACCTAAATTTTATGAAATTGGATGCGAACGTAAACGATGGTATCTCTACATGAGTTTCATTATAATTTTATATTTTACTATTCGAGTTTCGAGAGTATCATAATCTCTCATCAATAAGTACCTACTTCATCTGATAAAATATGTTCTTATTTAATGATTACCATGAAAAATCTCTACAATGTATTTTTTTTTTAGAGATGCGAACACGAAATAAGTGTCACATCAATATTCTTACTATTTTCAAACTAAGCTAAACGCTTGTGCTATGAAAATAGGACTAACTTGCTGATCTGGAGTGAGGTTCGAACCCGCGACCTTTAGATCACGAGGCGTTTAAGCCAAGTCTGTCAATATTGTCTGAATTTCATTTAAAAAACTGTTATGTTAAAATAGTTTTTAATGTTTAAATGCTAAAACATTAGTATATTTAAATACTTAATGTTTTAGTATTTAAAAAACTACTTTAACATAACAGTTTTTTATTTGTTTTAACAAATTAATATAGTTTGTTATTTTACATCCTTAATTTTTTTATATCCCTTAAATAATATCCCTTATTTCTACCGTACATCACACGTATGAATATTTTATAGAATATCTTTTCTTTTTGGCTAGATAAAATTCATGGTCTCGATTCCCTTGATTTCTCGGGATCTTTTTAAGCCTTCAGTCTCGAGAATTGAAAAAAGTTCGAGACAACCCTTGCTGGGTTCGACTAACTTTTGAAGGTCTGTTAAGAAATTAAAATCAGATGGGCAAAGTAAACTCTTAATTACGAGGAAATGCTAATATCCATTAATCGGGACAGCACGCGTACCCAGGGTAGTGGCGCAGCTGCCAGGGAATGGACCCTGGGGCGGTTTACAAAATACGAAGCCTCAAACAATTGCTTATTCAATAACTTGTGCTGGAAAACTATTTTCATCGGCAAAACAATACACTTCACAGGTAATTAAGACATGTTGAAGGATTTCAGGTTCAAATCAAAAGTTACAAAATGATTTTGTTACAAGAAGTAGAATTGTCTTTATTGCGTTTTAAGCGAATTGTAGGGTGGTATAACTATATTTTTCCAACATTGATTACGGCGACAAACATCACGATTTCTCGTTTTAGTCGAATTATAAACAATCTTTACTCCAACAAAAATATTTCAGAAAATAAATGAATTACTAAAAAGGGAAAATTATATCTGTTTGCAAACAAATAAACTATGGTAACAATTAAGAATATTATTATTTTTTCAATTGATTCAGCAACATTGTAGATTGACATTTTTAAAAAATATTGATTATATTATTTGTATATATCTACTTATTTTATTTGATTAATTACACCGACATGTTTCAGAAAAACCTTTCCATCGTCAGGGTGTTGTACAACTGTCAAAGTGTCGGAATGAAATGTCTTCTGTTTCTTAATATTTATAATATATAAAAATAATTTTTTAAATAATTTAGAAAAACAAGAAACAAAAGACATTCTGATATTTTGACAGTTATACAACACCCTGACGATGGAAAGGTTTTTCTGAAACATTTTGCTGGAATTACTCATATAAAAGAGGTATATATACACAAATAATATAATCAATATTTTTTCAGGATACTATTGAAGATTACTTTTATTTTTTTTTTTAAATAGAGATGCAAACACGTACAATTCTTTAAAAATATTTTTTATATGGGGTATTTAATCAGTAGTTTATTTCCGATCACCCATCAAAAAATAACATTACGGCAGTAGTGTAATATTCGTCAGATGTAACTAACTTAACTCTCAAATAAAAATTTAACATTAATTTTTAATTGGAAATTATTAAATTAATATTAAATTTGGAAATAATGATTTCGTCGAACAGGAGTCAAAAGTAATGATAAATATGACGCAATATTACGCCATCCAATTTCCTTTAAGGAACGAATTTGAATTATTACTCCATTGGTCATAAATCAAAACTGCTGCCATCTTATACGAAGGAAATTAAAAAATCATATTTTTACAATTCACCTAATTTATCAAACAAGTTTTATAAGTACAAGGTAAATTAACACAATTTTTTGAAGATTTTGTGAGAAAAAAATTCCCGCCCAATCAGGAGAACTCTTTCGTGTTCATTTGTGCTCAGTGTATTGTCGCGTATGAATGTATGTGTTATGTATGACAGAGCAGGTCAACATGTTTGAAAGTAAAACTTATTATTTATATATTAAATAAAACACATTATTACTGTGAAGTTGCAATTTCAGAACAAAGTTCTGTGAATTATTAAACATTTTTTTATTAATTAATTAGGAAATAGATATATGTGTTGTATCAAAAAATATTTTCAAAAAATTAAAATAAAAAAATTATTTCTGGCGCCCACTAGCGGTAGATACACAAAGGTATTTGTGACTATTGCATAATAAAAAGTGGTTTGCTTTAAAAATGGAAAAAAATGTTAATCAGTTAAAAAAAGAGTACATATTAAAAGGTCAAAATTTTTGTTGCTCAAAATTATATGTAGTCTCTTTTTAATTGATCAATTGGGAGGATCAGAAGGGAGATAAAAACGTAAATATAATTTAATATATTTAATAATCTATCATTATCATTATGATTCTATACAATGTAAACGCCAATTCCATCAATAATATAAGACATTGTATCCGTTTTTTTCACACAAATAATTAAGTCGTCGAAAGTACTCACTTTTGTCTACTTGAAATTCCATTTTGAAGGCAAAAAATTAAATTAAATAATCAAATAAATTAAATAAAAGTTATCATAAAATCTTGTAGAGTAAAAAAATTTCTTTCGAATGTTATATATTAGGAATAGAAAGCCAAAAGTGCGTTAGTGATTATTTCGAACTTTACAGGAGAGCAAAATAATGTTTTGTCAATATTTCTTTTATTTCACTTAACGATTTCCATGTGAATTTTGTATTAACAAATATGATAATAAAAGAAACATTGACAAAATCAATTGACAGAACTTTCTTCTGCTCTCCTGTAAAGTTCGAAATAATCACTGACGCCCTCTTGGCTCTCTACCCTCGATACAATCTTTACCATTTTGTTTTACTTTTGTTACACACTGTTTATGCTAACATCTAATATAAAATATTAATGTATATTATAGATATCTCACAGAGACGAAACTGTATTTCTTATGGGAAAGTAGGTATAGAAGTCACTTGGGTGTACATAGGACTTATGACCTATCTTATGGTTGGCTTAAGTGATCACTTTACACAATGTAACATTCGCCATTTCCATCCATGATAGAATATACCATGCTTATTCATTTTTTTTGGAAGTTGTATATATGTTCAAATTGCGTGGAAAGCTTTCACATATGAGTTGTAACCGCCTTTCCATGCGGTCTGTACAAAGCCATTTTCATTCCCCTAAATCCCCATAGATGTCGCTAATGAGAAAATCTACAATTGATTTACGGAATTTGAGAGCAATATACTTTATTGTGTAATGAAATTCATCCGAATTACTTGCATTACACTAGGATATGCCAGGAAATATTATTTCCAATTTTTGTTAAATTCCTTTTTTTACCAGTATTTACAGTTCAGAATATTTCAGAGTTTCGTCTCTGTGAGATATCTATAATATACATTAATTGATTAATAATGTCTCTGTGACATAAACCCAGCACTGTTCGAATGATTTGAACAAACTCAAAATATTCTAATATAAAATAACTAGAAAAGAGTCGAAATAGTTTGTTTTTTAAAATACAAACGTTCTTAAGTACAATTGGTTTTATATTCTTTGTGACATTTTGAAGTTAATAATAACAAAATGGTGATGTCTTGCGTTTCCCATTCTCTCACCGGAATTGTTTGCATTTTCCTTTGTTCCAAGGTTTTGTGCATCGACTTTCCGTGCACCTTTGAAAGGCTTTCTCTCGAACGCAAGCTTCATCTGCAAGCCGGAAATCAAACAACTCGATCACTATTTACCTACTTTCTTGAGAAATTTATATTGGTTTAAATCCAGGGAGGTTTATTTGGAGCAGAATAATTATACGGGGAGCTGCATTCCTTCTGTACCAGTTGTCAAAGGAATAAATAATACCAGTTTGATAATAAAGGCTCTTGCGCTAAAAAGGTATCGCGCCAAAAGGCAAAAGCATAAATGCCTTTCATATACACCGTGATTTCTTCGCTTTACTTCAAAACAGCGATCATCAATTCAATAACACTTTCATAGCAAGTTTTTCAAAGCGCTATTATAATTTTTCGAAGCTGAAGGAATTATGTAAAAATTTATTCGCAAGAAAAAAATCGCCGTTATTTTATTTTTATTGATATCCGTTTACAAAAATGAAACGATTGAATGTTTGAAATTCAGTACTAAAATTATTTTTAATACAGGGTGTCTCATAGCTAGTATCAAAAACGTTATAGGCAGATTCCTGCCTTAATTATGAGTCAAAAATGTTCTAGAAACTATAACTCAATATGATTTTCTATTATTTTATTATCACGTTAACCATTTTCTTTCACGTCGAGATTTCAACTATATATGTTTTTTTAATTAGATATATTTTTAAATTTCCTACTACAATCTATCATCTTTATAATAAATTAATCTCAACAACCTTTTGGATAATACATTTATAATGACGCGCAGGACTTTTAAATCTTTTTTATTTTATTAGGAAAACTTTCCTGCTTATTTAATTATAATCAATAAACTAATATTTGTGTGATAAATCCATTTCTGATAAATTAAAAAATGAATATATTAGGTCCTTACATATGAAATTGGAATTTAGTATGGGAGGAACATAAAGCCGATTTTTTTTTATTATAATATATTTATTTAATCAAAGTATGTACCATTGCTATCTATGCACTTTTGCCATCTCATAGGTAGTTCATCGATCCCTTTACTAAAAAAACCATTCGGACGGGAATCAATAAAATCTTTGAAGGCGGTTTGGACTGCCCCATCCGAGTTGAATTTTTTCCTTTGCAAGAAGTTATCCAAATTTCGAAAAAAATGGTAATCTGTTGGGGCAAGGTCCGGAGAGTACGGTGGATGTCTTAGACATTCCAATTGAAGCTCCTCTAATTTGGTAGCCGTCTGTTGTGCAGTGTGTGGTCTAGCGTTATCATGAAGCAGCAGTGGCCTAGAGCGATTAACCAGCCTCGGTTGTTTAGCAGCTAGCTTTTCCATCATGGTTTGCAGTTGCTGACAATAGACATCTGCCGTAATCGTCTGGCCAGATTTAAGAAAGCTGTAGTGAACGACACCAGCACTAGTCCACCAAACGCTCACAAGTAACTTTTTTGGAGTCAATTTTCGCTTGGGGCATGGTTTGGCTGGTTCGGCAGGGTTCAGCCATTGCGATGAGCGCTTCCGATTATCGTACAGGATCCACTTTTCATCACAGGTAATGATTCGATTTAAAATCCCTTCATTATTGTGCCGGTTGAGTAATGCAACGCAGCAGTCAACGCGCTTTTGTTGATTTGCTTCACTCAATTCGTGAGGTACCCACCTTTCAAGCTTTTTCACCTTACCAATTTGCTTCAAGTGGATTAAAACAGTTTTATCACTAACACCTCAGCAGCAGCCTGCAGCTAACTCGGATGTGGTTTGCGATGGATCCGCTTCCAAAATAGCCTTCAATTCTTCATTATCAACTTTGGTCTCCGGCCGTCCACGGGGCTTGTTCTGCAGGTCGAAATTTCCATAACGAAAACGTTGGAACCAAAAACACACTGTGTTTTCTTTTGCGGCACCGTCGCCATACACATCATTAATACTTCGAGCCGTTTCTGCAGCACTGGTGCCACGGTGGAACTCGTACTCGTAAATAACGCGATATTCCAAGTTTTTCATTTTGTAAACTGAGTGACGCAAAGAAAAAAACAATTTAGGAAAAAACAAATGAATTATAATTTTCAAAACACAAATACATGAGTAAATAGCTGTATAAATTTGGATTTTGAATTCCTAACCAAAGAGAATATATTTGAGATCAAATTTGCCAGTACGGCAAAACGCCAATTTCATATGTAAGGACCTAATATTAGGAATTCAAGTAAAGCTGATCTAGCAATATTAAATAGAATTAAAGATTGGTGTTTTGTTCGTGTTGAACGAGTAAATGAGAAGATAATAGTAAGAAAGACACATGCTTAAATATAGGACGTCCCCATAAGATTTGGAATAACCAGATAAATCAGATAACGGAAGGTGATCCAGGTAGAACATTCAACAATCGATGAACTTGCATGAGAAGATGTACGAATCTGGATGAGGCGAGATTTGTGTATCAAGACAGAAGAGTGAGGCGCTCCATTCTCTCTGCCTACACACACACACACACGCACTTACCAACTTACTAGTTAAATTACTACCTAACCGATACCTATACCAACTCCAGTGAAATTAAGGTTTCTTGTATTTTGCCAAATTAAATTTTTGTCTTGTAATTGGCCAAATTAAATTCAATGATTATTATTATTAGCTTAAGCTGATAGGCCCATATCACCGTCTCTCATTTGAATATCCAGCCTATTCTTAAATTGGTTGACACTGGCTGCAGACACAATATATAATTATGAATTGATAATTTATAAACGAAAACTAAAATAAAATCTATAGCCAATTTTTGTGTGAGAATACCAAAACACTGTCAACTTTTGTATTTGATTGTATTATGGATTTGATTGTATTATGGATTTGATTGTATGATAGATTATTATGGATTTGATTGTATTTTTCAAGGTATTGTACTCAATTTTCCCTTTCGCAATTTTCTCCCTCGCTCGAATTAACTTCAGTTTTTGCGAATTGAAAATTCGTTTATATTGCATTGTGTTTTTGAAAAACAAAACAGCCCGTAACCTTTCCATTAAACATAGTTCTCGACATTAATAGTGAGTGTAAAAGTTCTGTGGAAATTGAACTTGACAAGGTTATCGGATTTTCCTCACACCTGACTCCCTTTGACTCTCGTCCTTCACATTTTTAATATCTATCATCTCATGTCGCAAAATCTTTCCCACTTAGTTTCCCTCCTTCTTAATGTCAGCATTGACTTATAGTGGCCTCAATCTGTAATGCATGGTTCGTAATACACCTCCACCTCATGTCCTAAGTCGCTCTCGCAATTAACTCCAGATTTTCTCTCTAGCTAGCTAGATGAAACAGATCCATCTAACGTAATGACACACTTCTAGACATGTAGGATTGAGGTAGGTTGAGTCCTAAGTTAACACTATGTAGTGGCATTATCACTCGTTCAACACAAAAACATTGTCTGAGGTAGTGATGGCGCGGCCATACGGAGAATTTTCTTCAAATATTTTTCTTCTCGTATATTTCCGTGTATTCTATCGATTTCCAGATCATTTAAAATCTTCTAGATCATTTCAATGCTTGTGCTTTATCTTTTCACCCTACATTTATACTTCTTTTGTTTCTAAATTTCTATTATGTTTTTCTTATGCTTTTGCTTTTTATATACATACTTGCTTTTTACTTTATATTATATTTATCTTTATATATTTGTGTCTATATTTAAAGTATTTTCTTTTCTCTTTAAACTGTCTTTATATTCTGATAATGTACACTTACCTATCTATTGTAAAAGCCCTATAGGGCATTAATTAATTAATTAATTAATAAATATAAAATAAAATCATTCTGAAAACTTCATTACGTGCCATTCTTCTTGATTTTAGAATTTCGTGACGAATCTTTTTAAAATAATATTTCATTTATTTTTTTTACTACTGAGGTCACACCCGCTAGTAAATTACACTAAGTGACTTGTCTAATTAATTTGAGAAAAGCATTAATTCAAGATTTAATTATTATTAAAATGTTATAAATGGTTCTCCTTTGATATAACTTCGGCCTGGAACTCAAATATTGCTTTAATAATGATAAAAGTTTCAATTTCATTCCAAGTTTCTGAGCTGCCTCAAAGGCATGAGATATTATTTCTGGAGGCGAAAAAGTGACAGTGTACCTTTTATTTAATTTTATCATCCTTTGGGACCTTAGAAAACATGTTTCTATTGAAAAGTAGAACGTAAATCCCTATAAAATCATCCGAATGCGCAAGTTCAAAGCACCTTAAAAATAACAAGAAAAAACATCTAAAAATAAGATTTGTAAAACCATTTTTTGCGCAAAAAATCATCTGAGACATCAATTTGGAATCCCCGCATTTAAAAAATCATCAGTATTGCTCAAACATAATTGTTATCAAGAATTATGCTGTTTGGAACCTCGCATTTGAAACAATTTGCACAAATATAATATTGTTACTAGGTATAGCTAGACCGCATTCAAAAGAATGCCCACAAAATAAGTTTTTCTAGCAAGTAAGTAACCTATTTAAAATAAAAAATATATATTTATTTGGAATATTATATTGAGGCTTGTAATACGGGCTTGCCAGTAAACTTTCCACCGCTTTCTTCTTACTGGACAAAGCTAAGGAATGGTCTTTTGATTGTGGTCGACCTATAAGAATATCACACTTATATCAAATTGTAAATCTATTATTTTGCTTGCTTTGTTTATTACCTTTCATTAGTGTTTGAACAGAATTGTTTCGTAGAATCATGCAGAAATATTAAAAACCTTCCTTAATTCTTAAAATTATATAGCATCTCTTTTCAAAACTTTTCATATAAACACAAGTTATATGTAAAGTATTTAGATTGCTAATGTCCTCATAGGGCAAACGCGTCTCAATGATTTAAAAAAATGTAAATTATTATAATAAAACTCAAAAATTAAAAATGTAGAACTTAAAAACAAATGTCTCTGTTTCTACCAAATCCGGGCAAGACGAAATATATGTTCAATCCTCGAATTAACAATTCCGCTTCCTGAGATCGGCTTTAAAAATTATTAAAACTACCGATTCTGATTTCGTTCAAGATGAGTGAAACACAATTTTTATTCTATAGATCAGAATACAAAGGAGAATTATATGAAGACTGGCTTTATCAAAAGAATACAAGACTATAAAAGACGTAGACACGACCAAATATGATGTGAAAAAGAGGCCCAATTCTCGGAAAATTCTCTTTTTATATTTTATTAATTTTAAATCAAACACCAGAACTCCCTAGTTACATTTGTGCACATTCTATTTTTTCAAATTTTCTTGATAAAGATAATAATGTATCGAATACTTGCTCGTGAAAATTAAATAAATTAAATACTTTTTTTTATTAATTCAAACAAATATTCATATAAAATCAATTCAAATTTATTATAATACACTGCCAAATTGTTAAATGTGATTTTGGTGACGGAACAGTCTCTATTTACAAATGTGTAAAATTTTTGGCCGTCTGTCCTAATAATAGTCCAGCAATTGAATCTAACATTACATGTGTTAAATGATGTTGTCACGGGATCGTGGTGTATTAATTAATAATACTTCCCAGAATAATTATAATTATGTTTGCCACATTGAATCGCTGCAAGTCGCTTGTTTTCTGTGGAATCGCCCAACTGTTACAATATAAACTGAGTGTCTCGATGGTGACGTCTGACTTGTATACATTTTTGAGTCTTCAGACATTTCGCAAATATATTAGTTTATACTAGATTCTTCTAGTAATTTCCAATTTATTTTAAAATGTCCAGAGTGCCGAGGAATCCTCGATTAATTCCTTCTGTTTTACGTTCTTGTGACAGTATTAACTGAAAAACAGAAGTGACGGTGCTTTAACCAGTGACATACCAACCGTTATTTGAGATTTGTATCTGATTGCATAGATGATTGGCAACTGATTTTTCCAGTTCCCTACTAGGCAACCGATATATTTTAGTTATCAATCATCGATACATTCAGATATAAATGCCAAACTACCGAAAAAAACGGTTTAACCATCACTAAAAAACACTGTTTTATTCCACCGTAGGTGTATTTTATTTAATATTAAAACGTTTTAGAGAGATAATCTCTCATTATTAAAATTAGAACAGTAAGAGACAGTAAAAAATCATGGGTTTGGGTGCAGGATTCTAACCCCACTCCTTAACTCCACGCCTCTTACCACTACACCACTTTACCTGCACTTTTTCCTCTTAATTACTCTCTGCAACTGTTTTAGTTTTATTTTAAATCCATTATTGATAAAGAAAGATTACTCTTAAACGTAATAACATTAAATAAAATGAATATACTCGTAAAGTGGAATACAACAGTTTTTTTTTCAATTCATGTAATAATGAATTTCCACAAAAATGCACAGAAAAACTTCCAATCCGAAATGTCGACGAAACCAATCAAAATTACATGGAAATATATCCCAAAAATAAAAGAATTATTTGAGGTATATACATTAATTATTGCCGTTGGAAAATTTTAATTTTGTAAAATATTTTTGAAATTTATTTCTGAAAACTACACCCCTTGGTTGACAAATTGCCCAAAAAACGCCTTTTATTAAATCAACATAACTACTGAAGTGATTATTGGCTGTTCGGCGTGATGGGGCATTTTGTTACAGCTGTCCCATTCGCTATCTGTTTTGATCTATTATAAATTTTTATCGCATCAGTATTTCCATTGAAATTTTTCCCGAAATGTTCAATTCGATAACAAATCACCTGCATCCCAAAATATGTTGTACCCATAAAACCTGCAAAAAGACGACTTAATTCTGTTTTAATAGAATTTTTTTAAAGTGAGACAGGCATAGTACGTATACTGCACATTTTTATCGTTTTAAATAAATCAAATAAAATAAGCATATATTATAGATATCTCATAGAGACGAAGCAATTTTTTATATGGGAAAATAAGAAAGTCTTTTTTGTGTATTCATAGGACTAATGACCTATCGCACGGCTGGCTTAAGTGATCACTTTACACAATGTAACGTTCACCATGATAGACTACTACATCTGAACCGCTTTATGGGAATGACAAAATTTTTACTACCGAGTGGCACAATTCGATACAACTTGCAAACATTTGATAGATGTGATTGTCTATCAAGGGTGGAATTGATGTTCGTTACTTTGCGTAAAGTGATCACTTAAGCCAGCCGTAAGATAGGTCGTAAGCCCAATGAACACTCAAAAAAAGACCTACCATACCTACTTTTCCATGTAAAAAAAGAGCTTCGTTTGTATGAGACATCTATGATATATTATATATCTTGATTAATGATGGCCCCTGTGGATTAAATCCGGTATTGTGTTCTGGAAAAATTCGAAGATACTAGTCTGAATTTTGAATCTTTTTTAGTGTAAGTATATTAAACAGTTTCTTGAAACTATTTTTGTTTTTCTTCCGTTGTCGTATACTGTCGCCACTTCTTATATTGCATGAATGAAAATCCTTATTTAGTTTCATTATCTTCTTTAAGTATCTGAGCAGAAATACCATGGGTTATTTGAAATATTTTTACCAAAACATAGTATCAAAACATGTTTATAGAAAAAAAGTAAATAAAATTTTCAAATTCCCAGCTCGTAATGATATTTAGCGCTGATAATTTTTTACGGAAAAAAAAATATATATACGACATATAAAAAATGAAGACTACACGGAAGAATTAGTTTGTTGTTTGAATCGTTTGACCTGCTCCTGCGAAGCCTCATCGGGGTGGTTTTTATAAAGGAACATAATGCAGCATTCGTAGGCTCGGTTTATTTATCGCTACCGCTGACATCGCACACTAAATTCAAAACATCGCAGGAAATAGTAAATAAATAGGCGACATCCACGAGTACTCTGCACTATAAGGGATGTTTCACTAATGTAACAACTTTGGTCGCTACTTGAGCATGAGATTTATTGTCACTAATTCCTAGTTTGTCTTCAGAATTTGCTAACAAAACATTTTGCAACCAGTTCTTCAATCGTAGTCTGAAATTAGGAAAAACGTTAATATTATTTCTAACTACCTAACCTAACTTAACCTAACCTAACCTAACCTAACCTAACCTAACCTATCCCCTCACCCACCCTTCACCGTAATACATTTGCTTGGTTTAACTTTTAAAAATCTTTAGTACACCATAATCCTGAAGGAGAGAACATTGTTCTCAAAACATGTAGATTGTTTAATCTAATAAAGTGGTGAAAACAAAGTGATTTGTGTTTTATTTTAATAATAATGTCACCACAAAGTTCAAGCCTTCATACAGAAGAAGAAAAAATATTCTTCGAACAGTTCTTCTTATCTATTTGTTTTTGTGTAAAGTTTTGAGTTGAAGATTGATATTATTTTCGGTTTATTGATGCATCAATAAAGTGTAATCAGGCAATCTATTATTTTCCATTAAAAAATAATGAACAACTCTTCCCTCAGGCATATTTATGTCAATCAAATTATAGAGGTTTTCAATATCCATTATTTTTTCTCTGAAAACGTCAAATTCGTTTATTTTGTTTACTGATATCAAATATAACTTTTTTCCTGAATTGTTTTTTCATTTTTAATAAAATTAATATTATATTTTTTTGAAGAGTCTTCAAATAAAATAAAAATATGAACTACATTACTAAACATCAATTAGTCTTCTTTTTCATTTTCCATAATCTTCCCAGTTTATTTGAATATTCGTAGTCTTCCTAATACAACTTGGAGTGGGTACAACTGGTAAAAAATCCGGCTTAGCTTGAAAGTAAACAATCTACTTATGTATAATAAATTATGAGTTACTTTTTCATCTCGGATGTAATAATCTCTTTTGGCTCCTATCTACGGATAAAATTTATGAAAGATTTAATACTAATTATACTAGGTATCGTTCATAGTGACTATTCGGCACCGTGCACACGCCGCGTCCCAGAGATTCGCCATCTCACGCCTAACTTTACGCTTACTGTGCGTCAAATGTCACTTCATTGACTTCATTTGGTATATTTAACTGTAACTGGTTGCGGATATTTTATACGAACCGTATGTTTTTCCGAGATACGATTCTCGACGTTTCGTTGAATTCTTATTCAACGTCATCAGGAGGATGACCTTTACCCGCGGATATTTTAATTATATAAAATATATATTAAACGGAGTTAAATATGTCTAACGACCTTATACGACGTGATAACAACCTTAAATCTTTAAACAGCCAGTTACAGTTAAATATGTCCAACGACCGTAATAACAGCCTTAACTCAGTTGGTATAATTGGAAATTCACTCTAAGTTCTTCAATTGGTATTAAGTGGTTATATGCACCACCTGAAATTTATGTAGAAGTAAGGTGATTTTTTTTACAAACAGGTAATTAATATATATGTTTAATCCCACTTATTAAGTTACATATTAAACCTTTATTTTATTGGAAAATTTTTGAAAAATAAATTAAAATGGCCGCATCGTGTCCATTCTCGTGGAGTTCCTTCGCCGAGAACGAAATACAATATTCTCCGGTGCACGTTTGTTCGAGAGAGATAAAAGGTCATATCTTAATTTAAAAATGAAATATCTTTTTCATTTCTCAATCCATTAACTTTTTAACAATCGTTTAAAAAAAAATAAGGAAATTTTTCTTCTTTTTTTAAATTGTTCCCGATCTTACAAAAGTTTTTTCAGTTAGTATTTCATCATATTTAGAGAAAATAAATCAACTACAACTTAGAATAATTAAAACAATGGCAAATAAAAAATAAATAACCCATAAAAACCGAGTTTTTATTATACTCCCTTTCTTATTTAATCAGGTTTTGTGTCTACACCACGCGCCGGAGTCATTACTCAGTTGGATGAAAAAAACCATTAAAAAATTGAAAAATCCAAAATCATACTATAATTATTACATTTTTTAACTAAATTTTGATACATCATTTTTACAGTCGCCACGAGTCTGTCTGCAAAGTTTCAGCTTAATTGGATCACGGGAAAAGGGTTAAAAATCGATTCAAAGTTTTTGCGTCAGTCAAGCAAACAGACGCTATGAGTTAAAAGAATGGAAGTAAAAAGCATGTAAGGACCAACCGAAAAACCTATTCAAAATGTGTAAAATCTTATCGATTCAAATACAATTTTATTATAATCTGATTAAGTTAATTTTTAAACGGGGGCGTAGCTACATTTATGGTGGAGATAATTGAGAACTGAACAACAAGTTAGTTATTTTATTACTTACTATTAACCACAAAGTAAACGCTATAAACTAAAAAAATATGTAATATTTCTTCACTGCTCAGCATCTTGATTTCGTCCCGCGATTGCATAACAACTTTCCAAGAAATTCTTTTCTACACCACCAAATATTAAAAAATAACATATATATCCGCATTTTTTTATTAAATATTAAAGTAGAGTTGAAAAACCACCCCTGACAAAGTCGGCCTAGGAATGAATCCACCATCGGCGTGCATAACTTCCTCTCATTTCTCTTTGTTTCCTCTTCTCGTCTGTCTGTTGATGTCAACGGCGGGAAGCCATAAAACACCCGCAAACAAGCCCGCTGCCTTCCGAAGGAATACACTTAGCACAGAACATTGTTTCTTACCACATTATTTATATTACATTATTCACAAATAATAAGCACATCAATTACCGACATCTAGTTTTACAAACTGCAAGCAGCTCGTAAAGGTTCATTGCTTCAATTAATTAACTTTAAACGAAAATCACAAGACGGCGCCAGGGTCATAGACCACTTTTATCTCTGGGATATCTTTTATTAATTTCAAATTATTTTAATATGATTTGTAATATATTTGCAATAGCATTTTACTAAGAAAAAAAAACAATTCGCCAGAGAGAAATGTAGGTTGGAAGCATTTGAGATATAATGCTGGAAGAGGATGGAAGTAATAGGGAGGACTAAAAGAATTACAATCTGAGCAGAGTGCAAGAGAATATCCTAGGTGCCTAAATCATCCCATATCTAAGGATCCAATTGATAGGACACTCATACATAACACTTAGTTCAGAAGCCCAATATAAATTGCCAACATCGAAAGCTTTATTACTTGGGCAACTAGATGAAAAAGACAGGTTTAACTAGAGTGGATTGGGATAAACAATCTCACCTAATACTTAAAAAAACACATAATTCTGCTAACATTAGAAGACACAAAGATAAGATAAGAAAGAAAGAGAGCAACCAGGGTGTTGTCAGCCCATGACAAATGTTCCCCATGCTTAAAATACCGCATTACTTGCAGAACCAGGATTCGACTCTTCACCCAAGCACCCACAATCAAGAATGACTATCTTCCTCAGATACAAGGAACAATCGATGACAATAATGATGTAACTTTTGTACATAAATTTTCATGGAAACAATTTATGGTAAGTTACTTAATCTCAAACCTTGTCGATACATATCATTTTAATATTCTACTCAGTGTATAAAATACGCGTTTTTGAAACGAATCTCCAAGACATGTATCCTATATGTACACAGGACATTATTTAGGCTCTCATGCTATTCGACAAGGATGTGAACTTTGTCGTTCCTAGTTCAAGTCTCTCTTATATTTATATAGGGTTATTTGTAAAACATTAATAACCTCGCAGGACTATACTCCTGCCTTGATTATTAGTCGAAAATGTTCAAGCTATCATGACCTAATATCAATAGTTATGGAGATATGTGACATCAAAGTTGGAATTTTTTTTTTCAATATTTCTGACTTATTTTTTGTAAAACGTTGGACTATCATAATAGTAACTAATATCGATAACGAAAAATTCATTCGTTTCAATACAAGTTAAATAAAATAATTAAAACCTTGGAAAAATTCCAATTGGAATGTTTTCCAATTGGAATTCGAAGGTTTTTATTTTTTTATTTGACTTGTATTAAAGGGAATAAATTTTTCATATTCGATATAAGTTACTGTAATGATAGTCCAACATTTTACAAAAAATAAATCAGAAATATTGAGAAAAAAAATGCAAACTTTGATGTCGCATATCTCCATAACTATTGATATTAGGTCATGGTAGTTTGAACATTTTCAACTCATAATCAAGGCAGGAATATAGTCCTGCGAGGTTATTAATGTTTTACAAATAACCCTGTATATACCGACAGTAGCAGGGATGAATTTCATAAAGTATTACTAATTTATAAGATGACTTAAACACATCGTTATCTTATGATAAATGTTTGTCGTAAATTCAGTTCTAAACATTATTAAAAATCTAAATCTAATAAAGACATATTCTCGCCGTGATTATTAAAATATTTACATAAACATGGCAATATCTAGAGTTTCTTTGTTTTTTATCTACCTCACTGTATCTACATATAAATGTCATAAATCTTAGCGATTTCACTTGGCGCTTTCGCAACAGTATTAAAATTTCTTCATCCCCATTTCTCCTTATTCTTCAACGCTTAGGAAAATAAAGTTTTTTTTGTAAATGCCACTCTTCAACCGGGATTTCTTGCTGGAGTGCGTGTCGGAGGGGTTATATAAGGGTTGTATTTTTTTGTGTTTAACTTTAACCCTTACCAAAAAATACATATATACATGTGCACCCTTCCATTCCAGGAATGGAGAGTAATTGATCCAAATAAAAAAAGGAAGAATCTATCTCCTTTTGATTGACGGAAGGAAATGGGATTTGCGTTGGAGGGAGAGAGATCCCTAGTATTCCGGAAGCGTCCGTTAATGGTGTTCTTCCTGTGTTATTCCATATCTGAGATTTTTTACTTGGTATTCACATAAGGTATTTAATATAGAACATTACAATTCACGTTTCTATAATATTATCATCCTCTGAGTTTATATGAAAATAGCAATCATTGCTATTTCGATATACTTACTTACCCACTTACCTTATTAACTTTGAGGCCAAACGGAAAACGCATAAAATGGACATAAAAATATACAAGAAACACTCACTAAACTAGAAAATACTAAATACTAAGGACTCAACATAGACAAACACCTCAAATGGACCTTTCAAATAGACAAAGTAATTGACTCACTGACTAAACTGACCAGTCTATTCCACAAAATAAACGAAATCACACCGAAGACCGTAAAAATTCTGATGTACCAGGCATACGTCAAGAGCAGAATAGGATATTTGGTACCCTTCTGGGGAACCGGAAACAAAACTAACCTAAACAGACTCCAACGACGGCAAAACAAAATACTAAAAATGGTCTATGTTCTGAAATACCGGACACCAACTGAAACTGTATACCGTATAACACAACAATTAAACATCGAAAGCATCACAAAAATCGAAACACTTAAAATCATTCACAGACTAGCAATTGGCGATATACAAGACGAAGACATAAAATTACACAAAATACACGAAAAACATTAACACAACACTAGAACGGCTCAAAACTATTACATAACACAAGCCAAAACAAAACCAGGACAATCCCGACTAATTTGAAATAGATTAAAACTATACAACTACCTACCACAACAGACAAAACAACTGACCACTGACAAATTCAAAACAGATGTGACAAAAATGCTAAAACTCGGCCAACTATAAAAAAATGACTTTGTATCTAAATTATATTATTATTATATTCCTATATTGAATCATATTAAAATGTTATGCGTAAACCTTTTAGGTTTTTATTATATTGTAAATAAAAATAAAAAAATAAAAAAATCCATCACGCCGTTGCTCATGGGGATAGGCAGAGAGAATGAGCGCCACACTCTTCTGTCCTGACATACAACTCTCGTCTCATCCACATTCATACATCTTCGCATGCAAGCTCGCCGGCTGTTGAGGCTTCTAAGGGACCATCTTCCAGTATCTGGTTAATCTGATGGTGTCACTTTTTCCGCGGTCGCCCTCCCTTTCTGGCGCCATCAACACTTGCGTTATATATTTTTCTTACCATTCATTCACTCAACATGCCCGAACCATCTGAGCGACCCTTTTTTAATTCTATTAATTATGGTAAGATCAGCTTTACATTCATTCCTAATATCTTCATTCTTTACTCTATCATTAATGGGTTTGTCACACAAACGTCTAAGGGATCTCATCTCCGCTGCGTTCAATCTACTTTCGTTCCATTTCTGCCAGCTCCAGGCTCCTCTTCCATACATCAGTGTTGGTTACGTTATTACCGTCAATTTTGATGTTATTAAGTTTGACAGGTTTGGAATTAATGAATTGAACCAATCAGAAAGCTCTAAAACATTAACAAATGTCAAGTTATTCATAATTTGTGATAAACTTATGTTTATACCGGAATAGCAATGTTTGCTTTTTCGAAATACGGCCGAGTACCTTCATAAATCAAGTTATAGGACTTTAAAAGTCTCTTAGGGACAAAGCTTTTTTCTATATATGGGAAAATATTATTAAATTAACATTACCTGTCAATGAGAGATTCCGTTACTCTCGAAACTTTTATATACTTATAATAATATAAAACTTATATTGTTATTCTTGCGGTTAGGACTCTCGCCTCGTGATCCAAAGGTCGCGGGTTCGAATCTCACTGCAAGTTAATCCTAATTTCATTGCACAAGCATTTAGCATAGTTTGAACATAATAAAAATATTTATGTGACACGTATTCCGTGTTCGCATTTCTATTTTTTTAAAGAAAAAAATATATATACATATAAAATACTAATTACACTCACGTAGAGGTAACATTGTTTATGTTTTTCACCCAATTTAGTGATCATCGAATATTCTCTATCAAAATCATAATCCATCAATAACGCAATAAATCTGGGAACCCTCCGTATATTTGATTTGACTATGCTAAAGACATCTGTAGTCTTTTCTCATGAACTAGTTAGTTTACATATATTTCTATGTATGTAAACTTAGTTCATGAGTAATGATGCTGTCACTCACGTAGAGGTAACATTGTTTATGTTTTTCACCCAATTTAGTGATCATCGAATATTCTCTATCAAAATCATAATCCATCAATAACGCAATAAATCTGGGAATCCTCCGTATATTTGATTTGTCTATGCTAAAGACATCTGTAGTCTTTTCTCATGAACTAGTTAGTTTACATATATTTCTATGTATGTAAACTTAGTTCATGAGTAATGATGCTGTCACTCACGTAGAGGTAACATTGTTTATGTTTTTCACCCAATTTAGTTATCATCGAATATTCTCTATCAAAATCATAATCCATCAATAACGCAATAAATCTGGGAACCCTCCGTACATTTGATTTGACTATGCTAAAGACATCTGTAGTCTTTTCTCATGAACTAGTTAGTTTACATATATTTCTATGTATGTAAACTTAGTTCATGAGTAATGATGCTGTCACTCACGTAGATTGTTTATGTTTTTCACCCAATTTAGTGATCATCGAATATTCTCTATCAAAATCATAATCCATCAATAACGCAATAAATCTGGGAACCCTCCGTATATCTGATTTGACTATGCTAAAGACATCTGTATTCTTTTCTCATGAACTAGTTAGTTTACGTATATTTCTGTATATGTAAACTAACTAGTTCATCAGTAATGATGCTAGTAATGATGCCTTATAAAATAGTTTTTAAGCTTTGGGTCAACGTATATAATGACACATACACGTTTCTCATATAAAAAGCCTCGTCTCTGTGTGACCTCTATAATTTATCTTAATTAAGGTTAAAGATCTTGAGCGCTGGAAAGAGGTATGAAATCTGAATTCTTCTATTCTTCGGTGCCGTTGCGTTCTTGACCCCTGGTTAGTCGACCTGGTTTAGGGTAGTACTTCGTAACCCAGGCGTACATCACCATTGTATTAATCTATGTATAATAAAATAAATAAATGTTAAATATAGTTTTGTATTCAATCCATACTAATATATAAAGAGGTAAAGTTTGTAACTTTGGATGTAGGAGGTAATCTCCGAAACTTATCAACTGATTTCAAAAAGTCTTCTACCAATATTTAGAATGAACTTTCAAAGTGTACATAGTTTATATATTATCCCGTAAAAATAAAAGGGCTTTTCGTATCAAGCAGACTAGTGACGACGATCAAAAACATCTATCAAATTTTCCTTAAAAAAAAAATACATTATAATTTTGGAATTTTAGAAATTTTAATGTTTTTTTCAAATTGGAATCATTCCAAAAGTTTGATTACCAACGGCGGCCTGATATTTAAAATATATTTTATATTGGTTCACAGATTTTTTTTGGGAAGAAATCAAATAATAAAGAGATATTTTGAGAGATTTTTGACATAGATATTTATTTGTCTAGACATGTTTCATTTTCAGTCAATCAATTATTACATGACGATAAACTTAATTTACAAAGAAAGGGAGTAAAATGAAAACTTTGTTTTTATGTGTTTTTTTACAACTAAAGTCGACAAAAAAATGGTCGAACAATGCGTTTTTTTACGAACAATGTCTTAACGGTAAGAGATATTTAAATACTTTTTATAGAGAAGTTGTACATATAGATATATGACGACATATATCTCTGTGTTAAGGTTAATACACAAATTTATAAAATATGACTAAAAGTTACTAAAAATCTACGCGTACGAAGCCGCGCGTGTAAGCTAGTTGAGTACAAAGTTATTCTCCTGGCACATAATATATTATATTGTGTGTATAAAATTATGTATCCACTAAAGAACATGTCTGCCGCGAACATTATTTTCATATTCTACAAAAAAAAAGTATACTGAAGATTTCAGGAAGGAATATCATATATAACACGTTTATTCACCGAAGCCTTCAATTATGTATAGTAATTTTAGTCTTTTGTATCCAATATTGTACTGCATGGCTTAATTAAATTTTATTTCAAGTATTTTCTTACGCTGTAACAAAAGGTACAGGTCTAAACAAAGAGTTTCGTCCTTTAGAAGAAGGTATCCGATTTCGCTTACAACGATGTTTCATTTCTCTTTCATTTTGTTTATTTACATAACACAACTTTTTAATTTTGTACATAAATATAATTAAAAAAATCTTTTCACCATTTTTCTTCACATTTTAAATTAAATTATTTTTAATTAATTTAATTTAAAGGAAGACACGCATCCCAGGACTTTTGAGATACGATTAAAAATGCCTGTAATTTAAGAGGTTATTATATTTTTAAAAAATTTCATTTCATTTTGTAATCGAGCTCTTTGTTTAACGAGATAAGTGTCCGAAGTTTATTAAAATCAGAAGCCTTTGAATCCTAGACCTTGCAGAGAGGTTTGTTTACAAGGCAATCTTTTCATTGCTGAATACAAGAATAATAATTAATTAAAATGGTTTTAAATTTCACAGAAATTTGTTCTAAAAAATTGCAACATCATAGTAAGAATGTGTTCTTGAATATAATATATCAAATGTGACAAAAAAATTAAAATGAATTAAATTTGACAATTCTGGCGTCCCCTAGCGGCACTTGCACAAAGTAATTTGTGTCTACCGTACCAGAGAAAGTGGAATACTCTAAAAATGGATAATATTTGTTAATCAATTAATAAATGAGACTTACAGATAAGGTCGATATATTCACGGAAATGTACAAGGCCGCTATAGTATAATTGGATAACGCGCTTGCCCCGGGTAGGAGGAGATCCGTGGTTTGAATTTGAATCCGTGGTTTGTTTTTGTAATTGATTAATTAATTTGTTTTTTATATTCTCAGGCTTTCACGACCGTTCAGAATCTTTTATTTGTAGGTTTCTCGAATATTATGCTAGGTTTATCTAACCTCTCTGGCCGACGTTTCGGATCCCATTGCAGGATCCATCATTAGGGCTGATGTGATGAGTGTGTGTTGTTGTTAAGGTTAACTATTGGCTTGCAATACCGTACCGAAACCAAATATCTGATTGCAGTACGGTATTGTGAGCCAATACTTAACCTCAACACATGCTCATCACACCGATCAGAGAGGTCAGATATACGCGGCAGAATATAAAATAGAAAACCACACACAAAAGACTAGAACAACTGGTCACAGAAGCTTGGAATGATGAAACCTAGATGGAGCGACAATGTCTTCAATGATAAATTAGTCTATTTATTTATGGTTTTTGTGTTTAATTTGTAGAACTCCATATTTATTTTTAGCGAAATTTAAAATAAATTAAATTTTAATAATATTATTATTTTAAGTTCTACGGGTGAAGTATTAAATGTTACAGCTGTTTCGGCTTGTAAGGCCATTATCAAATAATTATCATTGATAATGGCCTTACAAGCCGAAACAGCTGTAACACATAAAAATACTTAACCCGTAGAACTTAATAATAATATTATTAAAATTTAATTTATTTAAAATTTCGCTAAAGATAAATTTGTCTTTGAAATCCATGACTGGATAGAAATTGCTCTTAAAAGTAATTAAATGAGTTTTTTTGATGCAACTTCAATGAAAAATAATAAACATAATAAAAAACAGGTGTTACAAAGATATTCAAGATTTAATAAAAATTATTTGACCTATCCTGGCGTCATCTGGCGTGCATTGATCAAAGTTTTTAGAGATTTGCGCAATTGCGCAATATAATGGTTATGCATATGCAAGTCATTGCGCAATATAATGATTATAATAAAATAAAATGGAATTATATTTATATTTTTTACAAAAGATTTAGATTGATAGAAGATTGTATAAATCTCAAATTTTTCATGATTTTAAATGTTTATTTAACATAGCAAAATGGGTATTTATTTATTTATTAAGGAATCTTAACAAAAATTTTATAAACATATAATGTACAAGCATAGTGTTCATTTCATGGACCAATTAAAAAGATTCACAGATGTTAACAACAAAGTTAGATAAGATATTTTTAAGTTAATTATTAAGAATTAATTTTTGAATAGTGTAGTAAACAATAAACAATGTTAAGAATGAAAAGAATGAATGAAATCGCACATGTATCGCACATCACTAGACCCGGATCCGTATCCTGGTGAAAGCCAAACATTTTTTTAAAGGAACGATTTTTTTCTGTCTATCGCATAAATATTATTTATTAAAAAAATATAGGGTAGCTTTTTGAGAACAGTCTGGAGGGGTTGGGTTATAATATCCAACGTCTTGTTCCGGGGAAAATTGTTGTAAAATGCGGCCGCTTATTACGTGAAAGTGTAAAGGGAAGCGACGCTGTCATGTCTAGACAAAATTGCAATATTTCACGGCAAAACTCGGCGCACAGATTTCTCTAGTGAGCTTTGACTGCGCCTTGCCTTTACAAACACAGCACTTAGTCGTGGCGTACACGCAGTTTTCTCCATCTTCAATACACGTGATTATTTTCAAAGTG